>JAVJIF010026000.1:0-76834 GCA_038442645.1 Agave tequilana
AAAATTTGTGAAAGTAATTTAGTCTTGATATTTACCTTGATGAAATATGCACACAAAATACACTTACACACTTAGGGTTTAAAAACAGAGACTCTTATCCTTATAAAAAAATATGATGAAAAAGAAAAAAAGTCTAATTATTGATTAGTTAGGTGCTTTGGCCTAAGCAAGCCTTAGTATTTATGCAAAAGATATTAGATAAGTTTGAAGAAAAAAAAAATGTGTCCTCTGATTAGCTGGGTATTTATGCCTCATGAAGCATAAGTATTCACGCCTAAAAGGGGTACATCGTATAAATAAAAACCTTGATTTCGTCGTGGCCTTATCTGCTCGAGTGTTTAAAGTCCTTAGGGTGTTTTCTCACCTGGTGCCCTAAAACTGTCCGGTTTGGGTGTCACCGACTGAATGCTCGTTACATGGGCAGATTAGAAAGCCTAATGAAATTGAGGAACAAATTTCACCAAAATAAATAAATATAAGGCATAGGAGTTAATGTTAAGAACCCTTAGTCAACTTCACAGTCACGATGGTGCATACTACTCAGGGTAAATTAATAGACTAGATGAGAAGTACAATTTGACTCCTTACTTTAATTGATGACATGTTTTTGAATAGAGACTAAGTTTAGGAATGAAAATTTGATATTCCTATAACTTATAGATTACTTAAAGCCTTACAAATATACTTCAAAATATTTTCTCTTTTCAAATACTTTTCGAAAATACTAACCTTTTTCTCTTTCTTCATGGATTTTGTGGGTGCAATCCACTGAAAACCCTCACGAGACAAAACTCGTCCTCTAGGAGTAACCTAGAGGTTTAACAGCTTGTTGCACATGCTCAGTGCAATCGAGTGACTTGCGAAAGTGGTCTAATAAGTGATTAGAATTAATCTGATGTTTTGCTCGAGGGCGAGCAAAAGATAAGTGGGGGGGTGTGATTAGTCACATATATTGCATTCATATTGTCACCTTACCATGCTTTTTAGCTAATAAATCCTATTAATAAGTTTTCTTTTTCTTTGCTAAATGTAGGCCCAAGTGCTTAAAGAAAGAAAAGAGAAACAAGCCCAAAAGCCCACCAAATTCTGAATTAATTCAGAATAAATTCGAAATGAAGAAATCTGGGCTAAATCTTGGCATATCAAGAGGTTGAGAAGAATCCTCCCTGAATCGAGCGGTTGAAGCCACACAATCAAGGCTGTTTCGACAACAGTTTGGAGCAGAAACAAGAAAACCAGCAGCAGATACGGGCCAAACACCAAACCAGAAACTCCCCCCTTTTGGTGTGGCCACCTGGCCACACTAGAGCCGCGGAAACGCGGCCCAAGCCGCGTTTCCGCGGCCAACCAGATTCAGTTGGGGAGAGTTTGCTCCCCCAATCTTCCCGGATCCTCCTAGTTTGGTTTTTGGCTATAAATATGGGTTTCAGCAAAGAAAAATGCAGCGAAGATTAGGATTAAGTTTTGTGTTTATTTTCTTAGGATTTAGGCTCTTTGTTAGCTAGCACAAAGTTGTAACTTGTTATTTACTTTGTAGTCCAGTATCAAAATTTGTGCGAGAGAGGAATTGAGTGCTTGTACTTGAAGATTGAAGTGACGTCAATACAAAAGTTGAGCCAAGCTTCTTCCACTTGCAGTACGGTATGGTTTGCATTATGTCTATGTTTTCTTCGTTGTTTTCTATGGATAACTAAACGGTTTTCTGGGCTAGCTATCATAACTCTCTCTTGTTCTTCTTCTCTTCTATTTTTAAAAGAAAAAGACCCAATGAGTCATATGCATGCCTCACTTAAAACCCTTTCTTTTTGAAGTGTTCTTGAAGGAACATGAGAATGGGTTTGTGTTTGTTGAATTCTCACTTCTTTCATGAACTTCTCTTGAATTGTTTTTACTTCATTCTTACTTTTTCGCGCTTGATGTTTTAATTCATTTCTAAACGATTTCTTGAAGAAAGACTCAACTCTTCTTACCATCTTATATGCTTTACTTAAAGCTTTCTAAAAATTAACTTTAAGTTTTGCAAATGATCACTTGAGGCACTTAACATTTCAAAAGAAGAACGAACATTGAGTAGTAAGATAGTGAGCCCAGATTTGCTTTCTTATTATAAAACAACAAAACAATTCTCAAACTTTCTAAATCACCTTCTCCAAAACCTTTTCTAAAAGTTGCAATTCTCTTTTAATCATCTCTTTCTTTCCATTCTCTTTTTCATAAAAACGAACACAATTCCTTATTTTTAAACGATTCACCGAAAAGCTTCCATCGCATCCCTCCTCGTGGACACGACCCGTTAGCCACAAGCTACACGGTAAACTCTTAAACTCTTTGATTGTTCTTTCTTTTAGCAATCAATGAGCATTGGTGTGCTGTAAAATGACTCCTCCGTTATCTCAAGTTTACCATTCGGTATGGCTTTTTTCTCTCTCATCATTCTTTGTACAACTTACTACTTACACTGATTCGATTAGGAGAGGTCGATTGATGACCGAAAATCCACCAGTGATTGTTGTGTTTTTCTTGTATAAATCTCATTTCTTGAAGCTCGAAGAAGTAATGCATTGTGGCACGATCAAGCACTGAGGCAGAGTATAGAGGCATGGCCAACACTGCAGCAAGATCGTTTGGTTGTAGTCATTACTTTGTGAGCTTGGACTTCCTTAATCCCCTAATAGTTCTCTATGACAACCTCGGTGCAACATATCTCTCGGTCAATCTTATTCGTCATTCATGCTCCAAACATGTTGAGATCGACATTCATTTTGTGCGGGACTATGTCACCAATGGAGTCCTGGATGTTCGGTTTGTGAGCACTAAAGACCAACTAGCAGACATCCTTACTAAATCTTTGAGCTCATTAAGATTTTCTATACTAAAGAGCAAGCTTCCGGTTCTTTTGAACCCGCTTCTTCGCTTGCCGGGGATGTTAGAGATATCACTGACAATACGTGACTCATGTGAAACATGTGATCCATGTGAAAGAATTCCTTATAAAATCAATCAGATTCTAAAATCTCTCCATGAAAATAAGAACACATGTGACTCATGAGACTCATGCACTATGTGTTTCTCATTCTCTCTCTCAATTAATGTTTCCTATTTTTTTCTCCTAAATTAGTGTAAACATGTGATCAATATGTGTATATATATACAACAAAGAACTATAGCTAATGATATCTTGTCATTACACAAATAATTGTTCTTCTCCTTCTTCTTTATTTATCTACGATCGATATCTTATTAAATACTCATTATTGTAATTATATTTATACCCACATTTACTTGATATTACATGTTCACTTAATATTCTCTTTGCACTTGTCTTCTTTGTGAACCTAACACATAATAGTTGAAAATTTTAAATTGAGTGATTTACTAGTCTACCTTTCTCTCTCAAATTCTTGGGGTATTTTCGATTGTTCTTTAATTCATGATTTTTTTCATCTTAAAGATTTATCTAGATTTAAATTTAAAATTTTAACAAAATTAAGTTTAACATAATATTTAATATATTAATTAAAATTATCGTTGATATTTATCTGCTGGTCTTGTGAGCTTATCAAGTTTAAAGCCATCAGTCTCAATAAAATAATTCATTTGGCTAGGGCCTTGCCAAAAATAAATAAATAAATTCATTTGACATGCATTGCTTTGTTAGAATTATACCACATGTAACCTGTGTTTGGCTCAAAAAATTTTGACTAAGGGTGTATTTGTTTACTCGGAAGAGATGCCAAAGTCATTGAAGTGAGTCCTCTTCGCTCTTCGGAGGATTGTTTGCTTCTCTCCTAAGAGAAATCTGAAAGATGTTGAAAGTATGGGTGATCATCGGTCGGTTTGGTTCAGGTTTTGTCAATTTTGACAAAACCGAACCGAACCGAAACAAACCGAACGAACCGACTCAGATCGGTTCGTTTAATTCGGGGGATCACCTGCCGTCGAACTTCCCATCTCAACTTTCACACCTTGTCGTCAAATCTAACTTGATTATGTATCTTTTCCCGTGATCAATATTTTTCTCATGCGAACACTGGTTTAAAAATAAACTAACTTTCAAAACTTAGACGAACATAAAAGTTCAAAATGATTTAAGAAAAACTTTAGAATATATCTACATTAGATATTTAAAAGAGAAGCATAATACTCTATTGCATATAACAGAATATTTCAAAAAAATATAAGTGATATGTAAATAATAACCTTAATATTACACAAAAATGTGAACATCTCATGAATTTATTGCTTGAAATGTTTCACTAATTCAAGCATTCTAATGATAGTGAAAAGTTAGAGCTGTGTACTCTTGACATAAACACAAGCATGCATGACATGACATTTATCAACATCATTGTAAAATCATAAATGTTGCTTGTATTGGCGCAAAACTGTGCTGGGTTAATTTGGTTCGGTTAATTCGGTTCGGTTCGGGTTTTGGAACCCGATACCGAAACCTGACCAAATTTACGCGGTTCGGTTCGAGTCGGTTTCGGTTTTCGATTTTTGGGCGGTTTTTTCGATTTTAACCGAACTCTGCTCACCCTTAGTCGAAAGGATTTCGATAATTATGTGTGGATCATATGTGGCAAGTGTCTCGTAAAACTACTTCAAGAATTGTATTTGAAGCAAAATGAGACAAAAGGCTTAAAAAGTGAAAGTGGATCTTTTATCTTGATTTTTTTCCTTTAATTTTGAAAATCAAAACAGTTAACTTGAAAACAGCAATACTAGAAATATAAGTAAATACTACTTTATGGTGATATTTTCTTTTTAAATACAAACAAATGAGGTTCTAAACTAGTTCAGAATCTTAAAAACCTTTGGGGCAAACAAACACCCAAAGTGACTACTGATGTACCCCAAGAACATTGAAGTACTTTAAAACTTTGGATACTTCGAGCTCCTCCAAGTAAACAATGGACTCTTTATTGATGTCAATAATTATTATAGAGTTTATGATTTGATATTAAAGAGGCGCAAATTCATCACGATTTATAAACTCAATTTTCAATTTACAGTTAATAAGTTACTTTATAAACTTATGTTTCCCTTTTAATCTTGTATCGGAAAATCTGTGTTGTTTTGTATTATAAATTCAAAGAAAACTTTTAATTTGTTTACTTAAGCTTTTATTTATCTTTTTTTTTTTGAATAAAAGAAAGGGGATTTCGCTACAGCGCCCCGATATCAAATCGTAATTAGGAAAAAACTTAACTTTATAATTTTATTCACTTCAGTCACTTCTTTTTTTTAAACCAATCAGGTGCACCCATGTGTCAAGCACCGTAGAGCTCCTCAGCGGCAAAAGGCGCAAATTGTTGGCCCAAGTGTACACTCTACGGTTTTATTTTGATGAATACAAATCACATGACTTTATGCAATACTAATCAAGTTTGTGTGTTTCTAAATATTTCATGTTTTAAAAACATTGTTTGTGTATTCTTCCTCAAAAGGAAAGTATTTTAGTCTCAAGACCACTCAAGGGAAGGGTTCGAGTTTAAACAATTAAGATCAACATTTTGGAAAAGCCCTCTTGAAGATTGCTTGAAAATATAGTACAATTGTAAGATAATAGAATGTTTAAAGTATAGTGTGTAGAATTGATACTCAAGAAGTCACACATAAAATACAATTTTTCAAAATACGAGTTTAAATATTTAGTTTTTTCTCCATTTTGATATTTTACAAGGTTTGGTGTTTGATACATGTCCCATGTTTTTTCAAATTTATATATCTTATTTCTATCATGTATCTCACAACCTATGTATTGCCAAAATATTTTTCTAACTATTATAAAATATTTAAAAATAAGTTTAAATTCAAAATTATCTTTATATATGTTTTTAGGCTAGGTCGGTCGACCAGACCTTGAGGCCATATATGACCTTAACCTGTGCATACCGTGCATGTTTATCGGGTGACCGATCGGCCGATCGGCAACCCTAGCGCGGTCGATCGACTAGCACTAGTTTGCTCTCGGTTGAGACCGATCGACTGTGCGGTGGACCGGTATCAACTGATAGTTCAAATAATTTGAACTACCGGTTGACCAAAATTCTGTCAAAGCTATAATAATAACAAGTTTTTAAAATCTATTTTTTTAAATTTTTTCCCAACAGTATATTTGCTCTTTTTGGGTCTAATCTCTTCCCTAATGACCTAATAGGCTCTTCTAACAGTATTTTATCATTTGCCTATATATATGGTTCATTTGTAAAGAATTACAAACAATTTTTTTTGAGAAATATTTGAAAATCAAGTTTATTTAAAAGAAAAGATTTCAAGTTTTTTTGCTTTAAGTGCTCACATTTCAAAACCAATTTCTGCAAGTTTTCAGCTCTTAAATTGATTCATTTCAACTAAAATTTTCTCTTTCACAACTTCTTGAGTTTCATCTCACATCAAATACTATAGGAAGTTGTAAAAGGAATTGTTTGTGATATTTGTGGTCACCACGAGCTTGTACACCTCACTGATTATGTGCTACCTCTTGAGTAAAGGATTAAGAGTTGGAATTGTCTACTCCGATCTTTTGTAGACCATTGTAGTTTTTTTATGAAAGCTTGTGCACAGTTCGAAATTATGAAGAAATTCATCGTTGTTAAAATCACGTAAAAATTATGAAAACCTAAACTTGCTAGCAAAATTGTATAGTGGCAAGTTAAGGATCGAATTCACAGAAACTTGTTAAATTCTTGTTATCAAAAATCTAACTTTTATCATAAACTAGTTGAGAAATCTTTGGATGAAGGTTGAAATTTTGTTTTAAAAAAAATAAAGATCTTTAAGCATTAAAATATGAAGAAAACAAAAGAAAAATAAAAAGGAACTAATCTTGTGCGAATATTAAATAACTAAGGTGATGAAAAATAAATAAGAGATTGGGATGAAGGGAAGAGGAAGATGAAACCCGGTAACTTGTCCCTTGATGTAGCTTTAATGTTTCCCTCCTCTGATCTATGTTGAAAACAAAAGAACAAACAAAAGAAAATAAAGTAAGCATGCATGAGATTGTTGATGAGTTCATAGAGTAAAATATGCAAAAGAAAGAAAAAAATGCATCACAAAAATAAAAGAAAGAAGTAAGAAAACTTAAGCTGAAACATTGCAAGATCTGTATTGAAGAAAACTAATTTTTATTGAATAATCGTTACTATAAACTCTTGATCTCAAACTCACATAACAATGCACAACTTTCCCCTCAATTATTTCTTAGCCTCACCATGTGAGATAAGAGATGAGATTTTCCTATGCTCTACCTCTTTATTTATAGTAGAAGTAGTGGAAGACTCGTAATAGAAGTTGTGCAACCATCAAGAGATATATCTTCAGAACGTGAATTTAAACTTTGGATATTAAGATAATATCGAAAGCAAGCTATTTCTAAATTTGAATCATCCCCTTATCTCCAAACTTGATTTGATTTATCAAGAATTTTATGTGAAAGTTCAATTCTGATCTGCAACTTGTCGGCGTATTTATTGCTGAAAATGACTTACCAACAATAGAATTAGAAACAGTGGTCAACATATGTATTGTAGCCTTTTAAGTCTTATTTCTGAATCATCTTGAATTATCAGATTTGAGTTTCGGTAGTAAAGATTATGATTAAAATACTAAAATGTATACAGTCTGAATCCGAGTTTAAATTGATTTAGAACTTCGAATTTACTTGGATTTCCTCCTTATCTCCAATTATTATTACTTCATCTCTTCCGTTGATCTTCTCTCTATCCATTTATCTTCAACGAAACTGATTGGGTCTTCAAAAAATCTGTTTTCTTTTGCATTTTGATGGTATTATCTAATTTGATATATTCAGTTTTCAGATAAGATGGCTTCTAGATCTTTTGAATTTGAGTCGGTCCCGTTTGATTTGAACTTTTGGACTTGTTTGGATAGGATTCATGCTTATCTTCTCTCCATCATACCCTGCATGGATTAGTATAGGTCAAGTAGAGGGGGGTGAATGGGTGACATGCTAATCAAATGTCAAACGAATGCGAAATTGAAACTAATTATGCAAACTAAAACTATCATACTAACACAAAAATATAACCAAAGAGTGAAGTCAGATTCCCGGTGAAGGGTTTTAAGCATGCAATGAATGTACAAGGTAAAAGCATGCAAAATACTAAACAATCCAAACAAGTATATCAATAAAGCACAAGTAAATATCAAGCATATAAAGATATGAACAATATAAGTATACAAGATATAAAATACAAGTGAGTGATGAGCAATCGCAAACACGGGAGAATTATTTCGAGGTTCGAGCCACTTGCTCTACGTCCCCGCCTTCACCGCAATGAAGTGTTTCCACTAAAATTGATCCCGCAAGATCACTTGGTGCCGCAACACCTACAATGAGCTCCCTCAAGAACTCTTGGACGCGAAACCGCAAGTTCGTCGAGGTCGCAACCTCTACAACTTTCTCCAAATATAAATTTGAACACTTGGTGATTTCTTCACTTTGTTCACCAACAAACACTCTCACAACAAGGATCCTAGAGGATGAATATACCAATGGAAAGCTCAAGCTTGTATAAAAATTAGGTATATTAAGTGGTAAAAAACTCAAGAAAAACTCTTTTGAAAACTCAAGAAAAATACTCTTGAAAACTCTCCTTTTGATATGGAAGTTAAGCCCAAAAACTTGTTGGAAAACCTCTGAGAAAGATGGAAAAGCTGGCTCTAAAACTTCTCTAAATTTTGTAAAAAATTGGCCAAGAGAACCCCCATTTATAGGGTCTCTAAAAACTAGCCGTTGGGGCTCAGGTCAAGTCAAAACTGACTGGCTGGTCGACCGACCAACGGTACCGTTGGGGTTAGCGGTCGACTGCCCGATCGACTGTCCCCAAGGCAAAAGCTTATCGGTCAACCGCTCGGTCGATCGGGACCAACCCGAGAGTTAGGTTGATCCCGTCGATCGACCGCTCGATCGACCGGCCCTAAGGCAATGAGCTATGCACGTTTCTGTGAACGTCGGTCGACCGCTCGGTCGGCCGAGCTAGGCTTCGGTCGCCCGTTCAATTGGCCGGCAGCAACCCAAACCCAAATGTTAAAGGTTTAAATTCTAATTTTGAAAGCCCATAAAAATTCTATAAATCCCATAAATTCTATAAAATAAGAATCATTGTGTGATAAAAAAAATAACACATATTATAAACAATTTGAACTATTTTTGAGGCATAGATTTAAAGCTTAAAACAAAAATCGTATTTTTTAAAAACAAACTTCAAAATGAAAAACTGATTTTTCCCAAAACTCGTAAAAATACGAAAATAAGATATTTAAATACTTTTGAAGCATAGTGTGTATGGATAGAATCCAATACACAAAGAAGATCAAATACACTTATTTTTGACAATAAGCTCTAAAATAAGTTTTGATAAAAAATAAAACTTAAACTCATGATATAAACTCATCAAAATAAGTTATTTATACAATATGAAGCAATAATATATATGGATGAAATCCAATGCACATATAAACCATGTAAACTTATTTTGATGAAATCTATTCACGAAACAAAAGATGTATTCTTTAAATCAAATCCAAAATCAAAACTATTTGTTATGAAAATGATATATTAATTTTTTCTGTGTGTATAGGAGCTTGAGCAATCCACAACTAATCTATCTTTTATATTTTACTTAAAATAAAAATCTTAAACTTATAAACTAGGCTTTAAGTCTTCTCGAAAATCTTTTCTTGAAAATCTTCTCTTCCTCTTGACTTGAACCAAACTTCATCCAAATGAGCTAGACTCCTCTTTGAATACTTAATGCGATCTTGAAGCGCGAGCTCTTGAGTCAATATGTGTTAGCCTTAAAACTTGACTTCAAATTTTTTATTGAATCTAAATACCGAATAAGATCTTGATTGAATATCTGAAATTTATTAAACACAAGATCATTAGTACTATAACTACATGAGTTAATTATCATCAAAACTAGAGTGATGGGCCTTTGGCCAACAATCTCCCCTTTTTTAATGATGATAAACTCATGGAGTTATATATGCATGGATAAAGAAAAGCTTCATAAAAGCTCCCTCTTAACTCATGCATAGCAAAAACATAAAGATATTCATTAAAAGCCCATAAACAAAATATAAAATAAACAAAAACATATATGCATAAATAAAAATATTAAATATGCATATATAAACTCTCTCAATTCTTCTCCCTCTTTTTGTCAATTCATCAATAAAGGGTAAAGAAAAACAAACAGGATAAATTTAAATGATATATAAATTCATGAAGAGAAGAGGTGTTAAGTTAACTCCCTCTGCATACATGCATTACATGGAGAAGGGGTGACTAAACCCTAACCCACAGAAGCATAATATATAATGTATAGACGAAAATATTAAGCTCCCCCTATAGACGTGTACCATATAAAGAAAAGAGGCCAAGCTCTTCTTTATATACTACACTCAATATGAATCTATATATAGAGGAGATATTAAGCTTCCCTTGCATATAAGCAATACATATCATAACAAATTTTGAAAACCAATTAAAATAAATTTTGATACCAATTAAAATAATTAAAACAAAACAACAAATTTTGATACTACTTGTAATCAACAAAAATAAATTTTGTTAAATCAATAAACATAAATATTAAGATTATAGCTGATACAACTTGAAGATTTTGATACCACTTGAAATTAATAAAAAAATTTGATAAATCAATGAAATCATTTTAAGTCAAAGAATTTTTATCCCTTTTTTTGAAATGATGCATAAGCTTATAAAAGATATCAATTAACATTTAGAACTAAATCAAGCTTAGCATAAAGCAATTTATGCTATAAAGAATATGTATAAATAATATTTTTAAACTACTACAAGAAATCATATACACACACACACATATGAAATATTGGGCATACATATATAGAAAACAAGTATGAGAATATAATAATCAATTTTCTTGATAGGTATGTGTATCATGCACAAGTTTTAAAAGATAGTCATTATGGCACACAAGGCATGGTCGCCCAATCATCCTCCCTTGAAAGGTAGAAGTTTTCAAATATAAGATTTGAAAATAATTTTAGTATAGTTTGAAAACACTACCAAGTAACGAATAAAGAACTAGTTTAAAGAAGTGTTAAAAACTAGCTAAAGATCTTTCAAAGAAAACCGAATTATATATCTCATGAAACATGCTAATTTACACAAAATTGACACTCAAAATACATAAAGCACTTATATAAGCTTACGAAAATCAAATCATGAGTAAATATAAAGGTGAGTGTATAAGAATCATTTAATCAATATATGCATAGAGATACGACAATGAAGCTCAATTCAAAACTTATATGAAATTTTTTTTCTTGAAAATTATATATCATATAATCATGCAAGTATCATCAAAACTAAGACATACAAATCAAACATAAATTGAGTACACAATGAATTAGAACATGTATAGAAAGAAAATCTAGTGATATCAAAATTGTACATGTATAATACAAGTTTTAACAAAATTTGCATATCAATACATGATATAAATATAAATCAATATATGTTTTAATTAAAGTATATAAAAACATGAATTAACCAAAATAAATAGGCATATAAATTCATTTGAAAACATGAACACTATTATCAAAAATATGCATAGCTAGGCAACCAATCAACTCAACTATAAGTACAAAACAACATATGATAGAGTCTAGTAACTAACACTACCATATAAGCATTTAAACAATATTTTTAAAGTGGAAGATAAAATGGTTACCAAAACCGATGTAGCCAATCCATTTCTCCAAAAAATGGTGGTCCTCCTACCAAACCTCCTTGATAGCAATGCATCCAAAATATATCCGTCAAGCTCCGATTGCATCAACTATTAAGGCACCAATCCTTTCACGTTTTGTGAGAACCTACACTTACATCAAAAATAAGATGTGAAAATTTTAGTACCCTATATTTTTTGGTCCATGGGGGTTAGCATTTGGAACCCAAACCTTTTTATTTGTAAATTTAAAGAATTAATTATATCAAAACAAAAATTTTCAAGATGGCATTTGCGGCCACAATGTGTACATGTGTATACTCTAACATACATGTGATCATGGGTATAATCATGGTGTGCATGAGATATATGCCGTAGGGTATGTGCATGAATATGTGAAATTTGTTTCTTACGAAACATAGATTCCACTCTCTTATGTTTAAATGCACACTGGCTCAAAGTAGAGCCCAAACAATCAATGTTCTTCTTCAAAATACATATATCATTTTCAATTTTAGAAGAAGAAACATGAGCAGGAGAAACAAATTTTTTTATTTTTAGAAATAGAAATATTTTCTTTTTCTTTTAAAACATTTTTCTTTTTCAAAAGTTCATTTTCATTTAAAATAGTTTCCTTTTCTTTAACAACTTTATTTTTCAAAGATTCATTTTCTTTTGAAATAATTTCAAATTATTTTGAAAAGAATCTTTTTCTTTTAAAACGAGATCATTCTTATTTAACAAAAATTATTTTCTTTCTTTAACTTTTTATTTTCATATTTTAACAAATCATATTTTTTTTAATAAGCATCTTACAAAACAATGCAAGATCATCATATGACATCTCTTTTCAAGCTCCGAACAGAATTTACCTGAAGGGGGTCATCCCTTTGGACCATATAGCACATGTTGAAAATAGTACTTTCTTCATCCGAGTCACTCTCGATATAATATTGCTTTTGTTTCCTAAGAGAGATGAGAGTGTTCCAAATTACAAAAGCCGAATCAAAGTTAGAAACCCTAGATAAATATTCATCATTTAGGGTACATTTTTAAAGTATGGATGGCTTTTGTATTAGCCTCAAGATGCTTACCAAACCAAATATGAATCTTTAATGGTGGCATTATACATATGAATTCCTAAGGTTTTGAGGTACATGGACATCTTAATTTTTCAACTTTGGAAGTTAAGAATGTCAAACATGGAAGGTGCAATGAAACCACGTGTGTGTATGCAATATATGATTAGAAAAAATAGGATCTTTAACTCTAGGTTGTTAGACCCAAATTAACCACTTGTAGGTCACCTAGAGAAGGAGTGAATAGGTGACGTGTGAATCAAATGCCAAACAAATGCAAAATTAAAACTAATTATGCAAACTAAAACTATTATACTAACACACAAAGTATAAAAAAAGTGAAGCCCGAATTCCCGGTGAACGGCTCTGGACTTTTTCCTCAAAATTCCTCTAGATTAAGAGTTGAGGTGCTACTATAACTCTCTTGGTTGAGTACTAATATGAGCACAAACACAAGCATGCAATGAATGTATAAGGAATAAGAGCATGCAAAATACTAAACAATTTCAAGCAAGTATAAAGCATAAGTAAATATCAAGCATATAAAGAATGAACAATATAAGCATACAAGATATAAAATACAAGTGAGTGAGAGAGAGAGAGAGATGATCAATCGCAAACACGAGAGAATTGTTTCGAGGTTCGAGCCACTTGCTTTACGTCCCCGCCTTCACCGCAATGAAGGATTTTTACTAAAATCAATCCCGCAAGATCACTCGGTACCGCAACACCTACAATGAGCTCCCTCAAGAACTCTTGGACCCACAAGTCCCTCACTTGTTCCCGCAAGAACAACACACGCGAACCTCACTTGTTCCCGTAAGAACAACACACGCAAACCCGCAAGTTCGCCGAGGCCACAACTTCTACAACTATTTATTATGAAAATGATATATAATTTATTTGTGTGTGTAAGAGATTGAGCAATCCACAACTAAACTATCTTTTACATTTTATCTAAAACAAAAATCTTAAACTTACAGACTAGGCATCAAGTCTTCTCGAAAATCTTCTCTTAAAAATTTTCTCTTCGTCTTGACTTGAATCAAACTTGATCCAAATGAGTTAGACTCCTCTTTGAGTACTTGATGCGATCTTGAAGCGCGAGCTCTTAAATTAACATGTGTTAGCCTCAAAACTTGACTTCGAATCTTTTGTTGAAGCTAAACACTAACTAAGATCTTGATTGAATTTTTGAAACTTATTAAACACAAGATCGTTAGTATTATAACTAAATGAGTTAATCATCATCAAAACAAGAGTGATGGGTCTTTAGGCTAACAATTAGGACATTATGACAAGTGAGTTGTAGAAATTATTATAGAATGAATGTAGGAATGCAAATAATGATTATGTAATATATGTGTCCAAACAAACTCCCGTACTTATCTTTTGCTCGTTCTTGAGCAAAACAAAAACTAAACTTAAGATTTTATTGGACCACTTTCGCAGGTCGCACGATTGCACTTAGCATGTACAACAAGCCTTTAAACCTCTAGGTTACCCCTAGAGGAGGAGTTGTAGTCTCCTGATGGTTTTCAGTGGATTACACCAACAAAATCCATAAGAAAAGAAATAAATTGTTAGTATTTTCGAAAATGCATTTTGAAAAGAAGAGAAAATATTTCAAGTATTTTTATAAGAATTAAACAATTTATAAGTTTTAGGTGCATCGAACTATTCATCCTTAGACTTTGTCTATATTCAAAGATTTGTCATCAATCAAGATTAGAATAAAATTATATTCTCATCTAATCAATTATTTTACCCTAAGTCATATGCATCTTGTGACCATGAATATTTTGATTAAGAGTTCTTCAACTCTAACTCTTATGCCTTATTTATGTATATATTGGTGGTAATATTTCTTAACTCTCTTAGGTTTTCTAATTTGCCCATGTAACGAGCCTTAGTCGGTGACTCCCAAACTGAACAGTTTTAGGGCACCAGGTGAGAAGATACCCCTCAGACTTAGGATTCGAACAAATAAGGTCATAAAACTAAGAATTTATTTGATGTTATGAACCACATTTAGGCGTAAATAATTATGCTTTATGAGGCACAAAAATCCAACTTAATCAGAGGGTTCTTATTATATATATATATATAATTTTTTTCTTTTTCTTTTTCTTTTTTTTGTAAGGAATAAAATCCTTTATTTTTAAACCCTATGTGTGTAAGTGTATATGCATATTTCATTAAGGTAAAAATTATGACTAAATTACTTTTTCAATTTTTCTTCTTAATCCTAGAAATCAAACAAATATTTTTATTTCAACCAAGTATAAGAAATCCTAATTATGATTCTCCTATTATTAAAATTAAATTAATTTCTTGCTAAGAAAATACGTCAAAGTATTATTTTCCTTTTCAAAAAGTTTTTTTGAATTTTTTGTATTTGTATTTTTTATTTTTTAAAAAAGCCTTAAAGAAAACCTTCCCCCATACTTATTTCATGTATTGTCCTTAATGTATGAATGCATGCATAGCATGATACAAATGATAGAATGTAAAGGGTAGATAGTACCTGATGAGGACGAGGAGATGTCATCCATCATTGCCTAGTTCAGAGAAAAAACACAAAAACTATAATACAGAAATGGATTCATAACATGTATAGAAATTAATCCTGATAAATGATTAGTCTCTAATTTTGCATAATTTTTATCACATCCGCATATTTATTTGATATAAAATTCTACTAATAAAGCTTTACTTGCTTGATCCTAGGTCCATGGATTGATCCTAATCTCTAATTCTGCTAATTTTTATCACATCCGCAAATTTGAGGATCAAAGTCACATTCCTTATTGAGTTCAATTTCATAAAAATGAGAACTTGCCAATTTGTCAATGTGATATTCAAAAGTGCGAAATTGGTTAAGTTCAATTTGTTGATTACAAAAGATTGACAATTCAATATCACGATGGATTGGCACAGGATCAATGTTGACTCAGGAAAAGCCTAAAATCAGGTAACAACACCTTAGTCAGTATGAAATCAGGCTGTGAAATTGAATTACCAAGTTGAGGTTCAGGATCATATTCAGGCTCAAGTTCAATCTCAGGAAAAGGATAACTTGCCAAACTGTCAATGGGATTTTCAAAAGTCAGAGTTTGGTCAAGTTCAAATGGGCGGACTGAAATTGAATTTTGGTTTCCAAAATGACAAGAGTCTTGTTCAGATCAATAGAATGAGGGATATCTGAATTGGTCAAAAATTGATAAGATAGAGTTTCCTCATTCCTATAAATGTTGACCAATTGACTTAATTGTGTTTCCAACCTATCAATAGACTGAGAAGATGATTTTTGAAATTATAGCGCAGACTCCTGCAAGATTTCTATACTCTTTTCTAGATGTGATTTGTCTTCAAGTGAATGGTCCAGAAAGGGAGTATAAGAATCTTAGTTTGGAAAGATAGTGAAGATTGTGAGTCCAATATATTTTGAGATTGAAACTCAGACTCACTAAAGCATTTCATACTCGTTTTCAAGGCAGATGATTGGTCATTGAATAGGTGAAACTGAGGATGAATCATGAAAATATTGTGGAATTGGTGAATTGAGCTTCTTTTGTTGGGACTCAAGCATGGCTTGTATGGCTTCTATACTTGGCTTCTAAACTTTTTTTCAAACTTAGATTTTTCTTCAATGTGAGGTCCAGAAAAAGGAGTATAGGTAGCATGGCTTGTATGGCTTCTCCCTTAAACTTAGTCTATATGCAAGATCTTGTCCTCAATTAAGGTAAGAATTCAAAGTTGGATTGAATATTTTATCTTTCATAAAACCTACATAATATGCACTTTGTGATAGTAAAAATTTCTGGGATTTCAACTCCAACCATCAAGCCATTTATTTATATATATATTTTTCTTTTTTTCTTCCCTTAGTTTTCTTAGGCTTCTAGTTTACCCGGGTAGTGAGCCTTTAACCGATGACTCCCAGATCGGACGGTTCTTAGGGCACCAGATGAGAAAACATCCCTCGACTTTAAGGACTCGAGTAAACAAGACCACAAAACTAAGGTGGATTATTTGTTCTTTATTACCACCTTTAAGCGTGAATAATCATACATCTTGAGGCATAGTTATTCAGCTTAATAAGTAATTTTTTTATTCATTTATACCATATTTTTTTCTTCATATATAATATATGTTTTTTTTTTTTTATTTATTTTTGCTTTATGGTATTTGGTCTTTGTTTCCATCCCAAAAATTGTGTTTGTGTAAAGTGCAAACTATCTAAGACAAAAAAATCAAGATAAAATTATCTCCCCAATCTTTATATACTTAACCTATAATTTTAAACAAGATCCATTATTTCGACTAGGTTTAAGATATTATAATTAAGGCTTCCTTAATTTCTATGATTATCTTAATTTTCTTAAAAATAAATCAAAACTTTTTCTCTTGTTTCAAAAAATTTCTAAAGAAAGGGAAAGTTCATATACAAAAGGTTATATATAAAAGGAAAGTTCCTATACAAAAAAGAAAACTCTAAAATATCCTAAAAGAAGTGTAAAAGAAAGAAAATCTAAAAACTCTACGTTAGTAAACCCTCCCCCACACTTATCTCATCCATTGTCCTCAATGCATCATGATGTATGTATGCATGAAATAAATAGAGAGGGAAGGAAAAATTACCTTAAGGGGGCAGTTCCGGTGGTGGTCTAATTGGTCCACGAAATGCAGCCCAATCCAATTTGCGTGGAGTTCGGAGGAACCCACCAATGTCCTCTATAATACAACCCATTATTATGATGTAAACATAAATGACTTTTATGAAGAATTTTATCCCATCTAATTTTCAAATTTTCAAAATAATTTCTGAGTCATTTTATCAACACCTTTGTCCCAAAATGGAGTCTAAAAAGATGGAATGATTGATTTGAGCTCAGGAAATACATGAACTAATATCGACTCAGGAATTTGACTTAAGTCAAGTAAAGGCTTTGGAGTCCAAATTGGTTCAGGAATCGGGTCCAAATCAAGAAATTAAAATCCTATTCCATATTTATTTTCTCACAACGGAATGTGACTTTTTAGGATTGGTGATTCAAGTTCAAGAATGACAGGTATGGGAATCAAAACTGACTCTAAAATGTTGCTCAAGTTGGGTAACAAAACAGGAGTCAATATTGATTCAGGAATTTGAACTGGATCACAAATTTGAGGATCAAAGTCACATTCCTTATTGAGTTCAATTTCATAAAAATGAGAACTTGACAATTTGTCAATGTGACATTCAAAAGTATGAAATTGGTCAAGTTCAATTTGTTGATCATAAAAGATTGGCAATTCAATTTCATGATGGATTGGCATAGGATCCAATGTTGACTCGGGAAAAGCCTGAAATCAGGTAAAAAATACCTCAGTCATTATGGAACCAGGCAGTGAAATTGAATTACTAAGTTGAGATTCAGGATCATATTCAGGCTCAAGTTCAATATAAGGAAAAGGATAACTTGCCAAACTGTCAATGGGATTTTCAAAAGTCAGAGTTTCGTCAAGTTCAAATGGGTGGACTGAAATTAAATCTTGGTTTCCAAAATGACAAGAGTCCTGGGTCAGATCAATTAAGTGAGGGATATCTGAATTGGTCAAAGGTTGATAAGATAGAGTTTCTCATTCATATAAATGTTGACCAATTAACTCAATTGTGTTTCCAACCTATCAATAGACTGAGAAGAAGAATTTTGAAATTGTAGCGCAGACTCCTGCAAGATTTCTATATTCTTTTCTAGATGTAATTTTTCTTCAAGTGAATGGTTCAGAAAGGGAGTATAAGAATCTTGATTTTGGAAAGATAGTGAAGATTGTGAGTCCAACATATTTTGAGATTGAAACTCAGACTCACTAAAGCATTTCATACTCATTTTCAAGGCAGATTGATTGGTCATTTTGAATAGGTGAAACTGATGATGAATCATGAAAATATTATGGAATTGGTGAATTGAGCTTCTTTTGTATGGCTTCTATACTTTTTTTGAATTCAGATTTTTCTTCAATAGGAGGTCCAGAAAAAGGAGTATAAGAAGCAAAATTAGGGAATGAAGATTGTGAAAATTGTGGACCGGTAGAAAATTTAACTCAGGGGAGGTGAATCCCTATTGACTCTGTGACGAGTTGAAATTATTTTTGAAGTTATAGTCATAAGATTGGGGTATGGGTTGTATTGATTCGGATAAGTCCAACCCGATGTATTTGGTTGGTTCATATTGTAAAAAATCGGGTTAGAATTATCTGAAACAAATAGAGTTGGTGTGAAATATAGATTCATATTAGAATTGAAAGAATTGTTATTATTGAATTCCATTTCACAAACAATCACAAACAAAAAAGAAAAAGCAAACAAACAAATGAAAAGAAAGAAAAAGTCAAAACCAAGCCTATACTAAGGTTGACCTAGACCTGGACGATTCCTAACTGGTCGATTACCCAGGAGAGGTTGTTGTATGAATCCGACCAGAAGCTAATTAGGCCAGGTAGGGGCAAAATACGGTGGGAGGTATCCGTGTGTAAGCAACGGGTCTTAATTACGCCAAACCACGGTATCTTCGAGGCGTAACCTCTTAATCTCCAACCTTAGACACCGATTTCACAAGAGTAAGATTCAAAACAAGTTTCACCCTCGGTCAATCTCGTAATGAGTCCGAGATGTCCCTAAGGGCCAACGTCTATAAATTTTTATTAAGACTTGGGTTGTGTAAGTGGGGGAGTAGTTTTTGGGCTAAGGAAGGGTGATGAAATTTCCACCTTATCTTGTATGGGTTTTGCCCTTAAGTTCAATTTGTACAAGTGTGCAATATAGACAAGACTATGACACAAAGCAAGTAAATCACCTACGTGTTTGTCTTATACTATATGCAATGCCATATGTACACCTCAGTCTAGATCACAACAACAGAACAAACTACAGTATATTGAAATTGAATTAATACGTGCCTAAATGCAAAATGTCTAAACCGTTTTAAAAGCATCCAAATACCGTATTTTAGTTCTTTAATTTATTGCAGTGTGTAGGCAATCAAAGCAGGAAAGTAATAATACATATCAACTGGCTATTATAATGAACACAACTCAGCACAATAAGATACACAATTATCTCAAAATCCCCGCGTATTCGCGGCAGAAGTCGCGTTTTCACGACTTGTCTTTAGAAGCTGGGTCCCTGCTTTCGAGAGCTGGAAGATGCAAAGCTAGTATTTGTTCTGCAATGTTAAGCTCCTGTACAGATTGTCCTCCACACCAAAACAGAGAAGAAAATGTTAAAAAAAACGTGAGATCAAAACCATTCCCATTCCCGGCAACGGTGTCAAAATTTGATCGGGGCGGAACCAGCACTTGAAAATGTGTGTATTATGAAATCAGTGAAAATATGTATGTGTGCTAATGTTCCCTTGATACTTCCATTATAGCATTGGCTCAACGGGTCGAATCCACAGGGACGGGAGGCGATAGAAGCATTAACAGTCTTTATTCACGTGTTATGTTAACAAGTCCTTCTTTGTTAAAGAATTAGAAAAAGAAAAGAAAAGAAAAGAAATCGGAAAGTGAAAGATAGAGAAGGCGATGAAAACAACAATGTGAAAACAAAAGAGAAGTGGTTTGTAAAACAAAATAGAAAAGAAGATGAAACAAAGATGAACTTAGAAGGAGTTGAAAACAGTGAAGAAAATGATAAAAGGATTTTGGAAATGATTTTCAAAACAAAGATAAAAGAAACCTCATGGCTACTAACTACTAATTGCTTCACTAACCATACTAACCTCTTAGTGATAGTTACCTCACATGGATCCTTGGCCATCACTAATCTTTGGCTTCAAGAGACGATATGGCAAATAAGATGGTTCTTCACATTCAAACAACACATCCATACCACATAACAAGTTGCAAGTTACTATTAGATCATCAAAACCGTTTAGAGGTGAGCATGAAATAAAGTTAGCATTTGTAAGTTAGCAAGTTAGTGGGTTAGGTATTAGAAATGTTAGAATGTTAGAATCCATCATCATGAGCCATCAATGGCTCTTGCAAGAGCAAGCCCTTGTAGAGGCTACTAGATTCATGTGGATTATCAAGTAAGTGGTTAGATGGTTAGTGGTTAGTAGTTAGATTGCCATGAAAGAAAATCTAGCTAAGCATCATATAGAAGATGGAGAAGATTACAATAGAGAAGAAAGGAGGCACCTTTACATATATTGTCACCATCTATTATATCAAATCTCTCTATCTCTATCTGAATCTCTCTGCCCTATTACAAGATCTAAAAAGGAAATGAAAATACAAAATAAAAGAAGATGAAAAAAAGAACACCTATACTACACTACACTAAAAGATAGAAAATCTAGCCTAATTCTAAATCTACTTGCGTTTCAGGCCTCTACAGGGGTTTTTATAGGCAAAAGAGGATTCTAGAAGACGAGACGAGGCCACACGTCAAAGATCGACGCATGAGCCCACCACTTTGCCTCAGAAACTCAGTATTTACCACATTTTTGTGGCAAAACTAGGGACATAGGTCCCTGATTTTGGCGAGGAACTTCTTCTGGCTTCGAGGACCTTCCTGGTATATTCAGATTCTGATATTTTTGCCCGGATATTCGTCTTACGTGCGCAAGGGTCTAGGTTCAATGCATCTTCTAGAAGCTCCCTTTCTTGGCCTCCAAGAAATCTAGATTTAATTACCCAAAAATGGATTTAATTAAGCTCTTATTACCCTTTTGCCCTCCTTGTCTTGATTATCTACAAGAGAAACCAAAACACGATTTAGTCCAACATTTTATTCATAAATCAGCACAAAAATACGATATAATAATGTAGAACTATAGACTAATCAATGGTAATTTGGAGATTAGTTCTACCTTAGCTCTATCAACCTCTATCCTCTATCAGAAATAATGTGTCCTAAGACAACCCTGAATTTCACCATGAAGTGACATTTTTTCCAATTAAGAACTAAGTTCTCCTTGCATCTTATCAATGCCAATGATAGATGATATAAACTCTTATAAAAAGTAGACCCAAAGACAGAGAAGTCATTCATGAAAACCTCTGAAATCGCTCGACCATATCCGAAAAGATGCTCAACATACACCGCTGAAAAGTAGCCGGTGTATTGTATAGCCCAAAGAGCATGCGGCGCTATGTAAACGTGCCAAACAGATATGTGAATGTCGTTTTCTCTTGGTCCTCACGAGCACTGTGGATTTGGTTATATCCCGAATAACCATCGAGGAAGGAATAGTAAGCGTGACCAGCAAGACGTTCTAATATTTGGTCGATGAAAGGCAGAGGAAAATGGTCTTTCCTAGTCATGGAATTGAGTTTTCTATAGTCTATGTACACCCACCAACCAGCTTGAACACGAGTTGGAACCAACTCATTATTTTCATTAGTAACAATTGTGACTCTGTACTTTTTGGGTAAAACTTGTACTAGACTAACCTACTGACTATTGAAATGGGGTAAATGATACCCGCATCTAATAATTTAATGACCTCCGCTCTCACCACCTCCTTTAAAATAGGTTTTAAATGCAACTGTGATTCTCTCGAGGTTTTAGCATTCTCTTCGAGATGAATTTAGTGCATTACCATAGAGGGGCTAATTCTCTTGATATCTGCTATGATCCATCCTATGGCTTCGTTATGTTCACCAAGAATATCTAACAACTTCACTTCTTAGTCTTTGTTTAAATGAGAAGATATGATCACAGGCAAGGTTTTTGACTTACCTAGGAAGGCATACTTCAATGTGTCAGGTAAAGGTTTGAGCTCAAACTTGGGAGGCTCAGTGATTGATGGAACATGAACAAATATTGACAATGGTATGGGTTCTACTTTAGGTCTCCATAGGTTGGTGTCCATGATGGTGACATAATCTAACAATGTGTTGACCTCTTTTATAGACTCTTCAATGTCAAAATTCATTTCAAAATAGGCTAAGCATTTCTCCAAGAGGTCTTCATGGCAAGATTCCTCAAAGGTGTGATTCACTAACACATCAATCATATTGACCTCCTCATGATCGTCCATTATAGATGGTTGGGAACTAGTGTAAAAGACGCTTAGCTCAACTTTCATAATCCTAAATGACAAGGTCATGACTCTATTCCTACATTTAATGACAACATCAGTAGTAGTAAGAAATGGTCTCCCTAAAATCATAGGGGAGTGATTGCTTGGATCTCAAACTAGTTTAGTGTCTAAGACCACAAAGTTCGCAGGGAAATAGAATTCATCGATCTTCAAAATAATATCCTCAACAATTTTCTTGGGGACCTTAACTGACCTATCTGCTAGAAGTAATGTAAGGTTAGTGAGTTGTAACTCCTCTAAACCTAATTGTTTGTACACAGAATAGGGTAAGAGAGTTACACTTGCCCCTAGATCTAGCAAACACCGATTCATAACCTAATCTCCTATCCTAACAAAGATAGTTGGACTCTCCGGATTTTCATACTTGGGTGCAATGGGTTGCTGGATGAGACATGATGCTTGTGTAGCAAATGCTACTTCACGAGATACATACTTTTTTTCTTGACCGTGGTTAGGTCCTTTAAAAACTTGGCATATGAAGAAATCTGATTGATGGCGTCCAAGAAGGGAATATTGATTTGGATATTTTTGAAAATTTCCAAAATTCCTTCGCAATGATTTTTCTTCCTAGTTGGTTGAAGACATTGAGAAAATGGGGCCTTGGGCATAAAGAATTTCTCTTTGATTGTCAACACCAACTTGGTCATCTTTCTTTGTTGACTTCTTTAGGTTCTCTTTTCTTTTTCATTGACAACATTAGGATTATTTGTGGAGCTTGGACTTGGTTGTCCACTCTCTTACCTGATCGTAAAGTGTGGACGACTTGGATTTCATGATTTGAATCAGAACCATTTGAACTAGCCTGTAGGATTATTTTGAGGAGCAGGTTATCCTCTCGGGTTGGGCACAGTTTGACTAGGAAACTATCCTTTCTCTCTCTCCCTAACAGATGCAGCTAACTATTCTATTTGAACCTCGAGCTGGCTATTGTCTGATCCTGATTGCGAGATATTTGGGCTTGGGTTTGATTAGTTATGACTTGGCTCTGCATGAATTGTTGAAGAGTGTCCTCTAAAGATGGTCATTTTAATTGGGAGGGACATATGGAGGGACAGATGTTGCTGCATTGAATTGATTTCCCTTGTGAAATTGATTATTAGAAGATGGTCCTTGAAATGATGATGATCCATCATATCCTTATTCTTGAGAGGATTTTCATGAAAGGTTTGTTGACACTCTAAAAAAGACAAGATTCCTAACTGGCCTGAACAATGTCTAACTTGTTGATATCTACAAAAGACAAGCGGCAGACAAGCTGATGACTAGTTCCTTACCCATATAAGAGGCAAGAATCAGCAACTTGAACTCTACTGATCCAGTGAAGATTATTCTTAAAAGCTCGTCAGAAGGCCCAAGCAGGTCCAGAGACATTAAGTGAGCTCAACACTTAGTCTCGCACAAGCCCACGAGATAAGTCTCGCATAAGAAGCCAAAGTTGCTTAGCATCGCAGGAAGCTCCTTCACAAAAAGCTGCGAGCTAACTTACAGCTTCACCCGGAGATTCTCAGTTAACTCCGCAGAAAGTTAACTTCAATTGAAGCCCCACACAACCGCCAGAAGGATGATTGGTAGCTTCGCCATAAGTTCTAACTAGCTCCGTTGAGAGCTTTCCTCTAGCTCTGCCAGAAGCTTCTCCCAGCTCCGCCATGAGCTTAACGCATCGACTTAGCTATAGGTCTTTTATGGTCATCTTTGACCAATCAAATCTCCAGATGAGATCAAATCTAATTGAGATCAAATTTGGCAGTTGCTTGTCATAATCTTTTGACTCTCCCAATCAGCTAAGAAAGTCAGGAGAAATCTTTCAGTTATTGGAAAGAATCAAGGGCGCATCCCTCATTTAGCAGAACGGATCAAGAGATCAGCACTACTTGCTATTCCTAACTTCACAAAAGCTGTCTCTAGTCTCGCGGTGAGGCTACTTTCCAGATATAAAATAGATTGACTCAATCTGTTTTCAGATTTTCAAGGGGCAATTATACCCCTGCTCTCTCTATAAATAGTGTACCAGAGGCTCGGGAAAAAGAGAGGAGAGACGGTTAAGGGCAGAGACCTACTCTCTTGCTTTCAAGAATTCAGAGAATTACTTCTCTAATCAGGGTGCTAATACCCTAAGATCTTCCTCCCTCTTAAGGAATTTCTGGAACCAGGCGAGA
This sequence comes from Agave tequilana, assembly GCA_038442645.1. Classification (NCBI taxonomy): domain Eukaryota; kingdom Viridiplantae; phylum Streptophyta; class Magnoliopsida; order Asparagales; family Asparagaceae; genus Agave; species Agave tequilana. Next base: position 25,086 of record JAVJIF010026000.1, read on the forward strand.
AGGAATTCCTAAGTGGAGGCAGCTCGAGAAGTAACAAGAGGGCTACACCAATCTTCTGTTCTCCGATTCCCCGAACTAGGTGAGAAGGGAATCCTATTAAGCGGCAGTCCGATTGTCTGATCAATCGCATCGTCAAAAGGATAAAGTGATCGCACGCTGATCAGATTCCTGCCGGCACACTTCCCCAGAAATCTCAGAGAAGATGTACCTGTAATCTTTTTACTTCAAAGAATTACTTGTAATTTAGCTCATTGACCCCTTTTTTATAAGTTTTTCCCTTTTCAAGAATCAATGAAATAACAAGATGGCGACTCCGCTGGGGAGTGCACTCTCCACTGTTGAGAATCAAGTGTCCAATGCGACGAATAGACCTTCGGGTCTATTGCTGAGTGCAAGGAAGTCAGTGTAGCCGGAACCCCTCTGGCTAATTCTTCGAAGCAAGTTTTTGTCGAGACAGATAAGGCTCTCCGCAAGCCTACTACGGTCTTCTGGCGCAACAAGGAGGGTCAGGATCTTGAGCATGTTACCTTCGAAAACCTGATCGTTCATTTCGACCAAGGAAAATTCGAAGAACTCCTCTCTGGAGGTGGTCCAATGCTCGATGCACGGAAGCATAGGAAGGTCTCAGTGACCAAGGTTTCAGAGCTGAAACCAGCCCTAGATGGGCGAGTAGCCGAACGGATTTCCTCCCAACTCCTCTCAGCCTCGCGCGAGGCTAGCCAAGTTCCCTGCGAACTTAAATCTTCTCTTCCAAAGCAGAAAGCTCTATATGAAGTTTCAGGCGTAGCTACGCCACAGGCTCGCCTATCATGCGAAGACAAAGGCAAAATGCCTGCCTACTTTGTCGAGGTCATTAGCCACGAAGCTAAAACGGTGACTATACCTTCGCCTAATTCAGGAGCAGCAACTCCTCGCGCCAACCTTGTTCTCATATGTGAATTTACTGATTATATGGCAAACACAACGCCAGTACCTCAGGGTACACGCGGAGTTCCCAGCCACCAGACTGGAGCTAAAGCACTATTTAGTGCTAACCACCTTCGCAGCAAGAAAGCGGACAAGGCACCACAATGTGCTCCGCTCCCCAGTTGCTCGAACGTTAAGCTCGCTCTTCGCAGTGGAGCTAAGGGACCATCCCTAAGTGTTGATAGCAGTGCTTATGCAGCTTCAGCACCCAAGGGCATTCCCAAAGTTCTTAGCCGCGAAGCTAGAGCTAAAGCACTATCTAGTGCTAACCACCTTCGCAGTAAGGAAGCGGACAAGACACCCCAGTGTGCTCCGCTCCCCAGTTCATCAAGCACTAAGCTCGCTCTTTGCAGCGGAGCTAAGGGATCGTCCCTAAGTGTTCATAGCGGTGCTTATGCAGCTTCAGCACCTAAGGACATTCTCAAAGTTCTTAGCTGCGAAGTTAGAGCTAAAGCACTATTTAGTGCTAATTACCTCTACGGCGATGAAAAGAACAGGGCATCGTCCTATGCGCAATCCAACAGAGCCTCTGCACTAAATCACTTAAGCCCGGCTGGGTCTGACTTGCAAGAATTCCTGACAAGCAAACAGAATTCAGAATCTTTTCGGACTTCTCCCTTCTGTTGTCAACAAGTGGGATGTCAATTGGTGATAGTCCACTCAGTTCATTGCCGGTTAGGACCAATCCCCGCCACTTCTTCAGATAGACGATCAGTTTTTGATTGACTGTAAAGCATCGCAAAAGGAGCGTATCGCAAGATCTGCCCTCTGCATCTGTTAATATGATCGAAAGGGGACGAGAGCCGTGTAGGGATAGACGAGCGTCGCATGCTGCTCCCTCCAATTTTCCAGTCCGGATTATAGTCCGGGCCTTGGCAAAGTCTTGGTACACAAAGAAGGTGTCTTCCGAAACATCAGATCTAGGGTCGCAATACCCTACAGTTATAAGCAGCCATCCTCCTCAACTATAGTAACCTCACTAGAACCAATGAGAAGATTATTGTAATGGTCTGATGAGGAAGACGAAGACAGTGGGTATGCCTCTTCGGCCACTGTCAGCTCGATACGAACAGATAGAGTACCAGTGAATATGGTTGATAACGGTAATGATGATCTCCGTTGACAGTTGAAAGCTCAAGAACAAACCTCTAAGGCTTAACAGGAAGCTTTAGACAACATTCAACAGATACTCGCCTAACTTCTCATTAACCGAAATAATAATGATACCGGGAGTGATCATAATGAGGAAGAACATCATAGCAATGAACAACCAAAGACTGAGAAGTCAAAGAAAAGTTCTTCTATGGACGCTAATGTTTTTAAAGGCATCCAAACTTAGATCGCATCCCTAACTCAGAGGGATGAACTAAAGAAAGTAGGGGCAGTTCGTCCTTACCCTTTAGAATGGGATTCAGTACCATAATCACCAAAGTTCAAGCCACCAACGTTACATACGTATGATGGCAAGAGCTCGCCAAACCAGCACATCTACTACTTTCGATCTTAGACCGGTAATGTTATAGACAATGATGCTATCATGGCCAGACTGTTCATTGGCACCCTGAAGGGGGTAGCATTTGACTGGTTCTGAAGCCTTCCTCCGGGCTCTATCAATTCTTGTATCGACCTAGAAACTCAATTTCTTTCTCGTTTCTACGATGTACGATGATGATACCGAGGTGACCATGGACAAACTCCTCTCTACCTACAAAAGAGGGGCGAACTGTCTGCGACTACATTGAACGGTTCAGAAACTAGTCTTTGATGTGCCCAGCAAGGATGCCATTACCCATGCTCTTGCAGACATACAGGCATAACTTCCTCGACCATGTGGAGATTCATATGGGGGCTGTCAAAGCCCATACCTGGAAGGAACTAGTCGAACAAGATGAGATATCCGAAAAGTCGGCTAAGAAGTTCGAACCATCTAGTCTTAAAGGCAAATGGGGTATGAATAATAAAGAGCGCAGAGACATGGCACAGTCTTTCCAAGCCAAAGGGAAAGAGACTATGTTTGTTGAATTGTCAGGAGACGTGTTGGCCCGAAGGCCCATCATTCTAGTTTTGATGATGATCAACTCATGTAGTTATAGTACTAATGATCTTGTGTTTAATTAGTGACAGATTTATGATCAAGATCTTAGTAGGTGCATAGCTTCAACAAAGGATTTGAAGTCAAGTTTTAGAGCTAGCACGGTTTGATCCAAGAGCCATTGGATCGTGTTTGGAACAAGTCAAGAAGATTAGAAGGCTTCAAGTGAAGACTTCAAGAAGATGAAGACTTGTGTCTAGGTTTGTTTTTATATGATTTTGTTTTTAGATAAAATATAAAGGATAGAATAGTTGGTGGATTGCTCAAGTATATATATTACACACACACACTCTTGATTGTTTTGTTTTTACAAAAGATTTTCTATTTTAGAAAATACATGTTTGGATTTTGGTTTTCAAGTTTACATATCTTTTATCCAAAATCATGTTTAGAGCTTAATGTCAAAAACATAGATATTTCACCATGTTTGTGTAGTGAATCATATCCATACACTCTATGCTTCAAATGAGTTTAAATATCTTGTTTTTGTATTTGGTGAAGTTTTGGAAAAATAAGTTTTAGAAAAATCAAGTTTGGAAAAATACTATTTTCATTTGAGCTAATTTTTCCAACTTACAAAAATAGTCCAAATCATTTGTAACATACTTTGATTTTGTACAAGCATGTTTGTTTATCAAAGTATATTGGTAAAACTATTTTTGTAGATTTTTTGTGATTTTATGGGATTTTATTTGAATCAAAAAGACCAAGTTTTTAATCCCTTAACATTGTTTCCTGGCTTCAGCCGGTCGACCGGGACGGTCGACCGCAGCTTGAAGTCGGCCGACCGTCACGGTCGACCGACGTGCACAGACGTGCACGCCAGTTCTGGCAGGAGGCCGGTCGACCGACCCGGTCGACCGTCCAGAGAGCTCTGCTCTTTGGAAAGGCCCCGGCCGACCGAGCGGTCGACCGGACAGAGAGACCTGCTCTCTGTATCCTGGCCTCGGTCTACCGACCGGTCGACCGATGGTACAACGGTCTGAAATATGACCGTTGGCGACCGGGCGGTCGACCGACAGTTCTGTCAGACTCCAACGGCTAGTTTTTTCTAGCCCTTTGGGGGTTTGGACATTGTTTTTCAATAAGATTTTTAGTGGACTTTGAGCCAGTTTTTCCCACTTCTTTAAAAGAGTTTTCTCCACTAAATTGAGAGCTAATACTTCCAATCAAAAGGGGAGTTTTTATCAAGAGTGTTAAAAAGAGATTTCTTGATTTTTCCTCCACCATTCTCATCCTTGTTTTCTCACACAACACTTGAGCTATCCATTACTATATCTACCCTATAGGGAGTTTGTTGTGAGAGGATTGTAGGTGATCATGAATTGTGATCACCAAAGTTCATCTTTGCTCTTTGAGGAGGCGGACATGTATGTTCGCATTGTTTCGGGTCCTAGTGGGGACTCGGTGTTTCGGGTTCTAGTGGGAACTCGGTGTTTGAGGTGCGGCCTCAGCGAGCCGGTGGGCTTGCGGTGTGTACGGGCTAGAGAGTCCGAGAGTTGTAGGTGTTGCGGCATTGAGTGATCCGGTGGGATCGATTATAGTGGAAATCCTTCGTGTGTCGAAGGCGGGGATGTAGAGCAAGTGTGCTCGAACCTCGAAATAAATCCCTTGTGTTTGCGATTGCTCACTCTCTCTCTCTCTCTTTGTCTCTTGTTTATATCTTGCATACTTTTATTGTGTTTATCATTATATGCTTGATATACATTTGTGCTCATATTGTATATGCTTGGGTTGTTTGCTAACACTTGTATTTAACCAAGAGAGCCAACGCGGCACCTCAACCCTTATCTAGGGGAATCTAGAGGAGTTTGTCCAGAGCCCTTCACGGGGAATTCGGCAACACTCTTGTGTTATACGTGGTGTTTAATTCAAGAATAGTTAGTTTAGGTCATAATAGTTTTTTTACTTTTGCATTATTTGGCATCTAGTGACCATTAGATTAGCTATCACCTATTCACTCCCCCTCTAGGTGATCCTACAATTGGTATCAGAGCCAAGTGCTCTGAATTTGGGTCTCACAACCTAGAGTTAAAGATCCTCACTTTTAGGCTAATCACAATATTTATACACACACCATGGATTTCATGTCACCACCCACCTTTGACATTCTTAAAATCCAAATTTGGAAGGTTAAGATGTCTTTGTACCTCAAGGCCCTAGGCATTCATGTTTACCTTGCCATCACTAATGATTATTGTTTAAATGGCAAGAATATTGAGGCTAATGCAGAAGCCCTTAATGCTTTAAAGTCTACCCTAAATGATGATTATTTATCTAGGGTTTCTAACATTGATTCAGCTTTTGTAGCTTGGAACATCATTACCTCCCTTGGCGAAAAGGATCTATATTATGCTGGGAGCGATTCGGATGTTGGAAGCAACGCCTCCAACTTGTGCTATATGGTCCAAGGGGATAACCCCCTTAAGGTAACTACCGAATCCGAGGTAGATGAAGATAATGACATGTCATATGATGAGCTTAGCACTTTTTGTCAACTCCTTCTTGAGAAATATGACATGCTAAGAAAAGATAATAAAAATTTGAAAAAGAATTTTGATAGCATGCTAAAGGAAAAAGATTCATTAGAAAATAAGGTTGCATGTTTAGAAAAAGAAAATGAATTTTTAAAAAATGAGAATGTTTCCTTGCTTTCTAAATTGAATGATTTGTGTGAAGGAAACACTATTTTGAAAAATAAAATTGTTTTGGTGGAAAAACAAAAAGAAGTTGTTTTTCAAGAAAACTCTTGTTTAAAAAGAAAAATTTGTGAAAAAGAAAGTGTTTCTCAGAAGAAAAAGAAAATTGTTTCACAATCTCACCATGCTTTACATGCCACCATTAATGATAGTGAGATTAATGTTTTGAAAAATAAAATTAATAGTTTGAGCTCTACTTTGAGCACATGTGCATTTAACCACACTAGATAGGAGTCTATGTTTTCAAAGAAACAAGCTCTACATTCTCATGCACATCATCATGCATATACTTATGTTGCACGCCACGATCATACACATACACATAAGCATTCTAAGGTGTACAAATGTACACATTGTGGCTGCAAAGGCCATTTAGCAAAATTTTGTTTTGATAAGATGCATCATATTAATTTTGCTAAAAATAAAAATGTTTGGGTGCCTTACAATGCTAACTCCCAGGACCCAAGAAAAAATGGGTACCAAAACCCCCACCTTGTGTTTTTGATGTAGGTGAGGGCTCTCACACGACGTGAGATGGATGGTGCCTTGATGGTGGATGCATGGACTTGAAGGACATATAATTGATGCACCGCTATCAAGGAGATTTGGTGGGTCAACCACCATGTTTGGAGTTTTGGAACATAGTTCCTTAGTTGGTAACTATTTCTAAACTCTTAGTTATTTACATGCTTATTCATTTTTGACATCATATAGCATGTTCATGTTTTTGCGCTTCATGTGGTAAATACTAGTTTAAATGTAGTTTTTATCAAAACTTGTATTTATACATGTACAAATAATGAGAACAAATTGATTCATATATGTTTGCACTTCATGCTCATTTGTACCCACTATATGCACATATATAGGCTAGTTTTGATGATTCTTTCATTTATACTTGTTTTGCCTATTTTCATGGTTTACTTCATGTATATGTAATTTTTATTCAAATCTAATAAATATACATGTATACCCGTGAGTCTCTTGCCTTCATGCAAATATTATTAATAGACTCTTTTATGTTTGGGATATGTATGCATATTGTTAGATTTAGATAAATCATACATATACCTAGAAGTTTGTTTTTGTTTTAAATGAAAAATGAATTTACATTTTGTTTTTGAGCTTCATTGACTATTTTCATGAAAATGCTAATTACATGATTTTTGAATACTCACACCTTATTTGTTTATTCATGACTTTGTTTCATGATTATTTTTGAGCTTTATGGACCATGAGTGCTTAAGTTTTTATGTATTTAGTACGATTCATGAAAAACATATGATTTTGTTTCATGTTTTTGAAGGATCTTTAACTAGTTTTTTAAAATTAATTTAACTAGTTATTTATTCTTCTATGTTTATAAGATATACACATGATCCTATTATTGTTTCAATTGGTATCATTGAATCGTTTCAATTGGTATCAATTTGACTTTATTTTTGTATATACTCATATTTTGTTTTCTTATATATGTATGTATCAATTTCAATTGGTATACTCATTTTTTCATACATATATATGAGTTATTTGTGCTTGAGTTAAAATTGATTTTTACATGTTTAAAGCACAAAGTGGTTTATGATAAGAATATAAAAATTTTAAGAAAAATTCTCAAGATTAGTTTTATTGAGAAAATTCAAAATTTTGTTTTATAAGAAAAATCAAATTTTTTATTTGTATTGCCTATATGCAAGGAGAGCTTAACATCTCTTCTACATATAGATTCATGTTGAGTGTATTGTATATTGAGGAGCCTGACAACTTTTCTTTATGTGATACACGTGTGTAGGGGGAGCTTCACATCTCTTCTTATGCATTACATATTATACGTTATGTGAATTAGGACTTGTCATCTCTTTTTCATGTAATGTATATGTGTAGAGAAGTTACTTTACCATCTTCCTCTTCATGAATGTATATCGCATATAACCTTTTATTGATTTATGTTTACCCCTTTATTGATTCTATGTTTATGATAAAAATCGGAGAAAATTTTGATGATTTTGTTTTTACTTTAACCCCTTTGTTGATGATTGACAAAAAGGGGGAGAAGTATTTGAGATATATGCATGTTTTCCTTGCTTAAGGGGGAGAAATATTTGTTTTCCTTGCTTAAGGGGGAATAGTATTTGTGTTTATGCATATATATTTTGTTTTGCAAATAGGACAAAAAGATTTTGTGATTTTGTTTTATGCTTAATTAGCATGTTTACTCCTTCATTTGCATACATGTTTATGAGCATACATTGCATATTTATTTGTTTGTTTGTTATGCATGAGTTAAGGGGGAGCTTCTTTGAAGCTTTACTTTAATCGATGCATATATAACTTCATGAGTTTTGTCATCATTAAAAAGGGGGAGATTGTTGGCCCGAAAGCCCATCACTCTAGTTTTGATGATGATCAACTCATGTAGTTATAGTACTAATGATCTTGTGTTTAATTAGTGACAGATTTATGATCAAGATCTTAGTAGGTGCATAGCTTCAACAAAGGATTTGAAGTCAAGTTTTGGAGCTAGCACGGTTTGATCCAAGAGCCATTGGATCGTGTTTGGACCAAGTTAAGAAGATGAGAAGGCTTCAAGTGAAGACTTCAAGAAGATGAAGACTTGTGTCTAGGTTTGTTTTATAAGATTTTATTTTTAGATAAAATGTAAAGGATAGAATAGTTGGTGGATTGCTCAAGTATATATATTACACACACACTCTTGATAGTTTTGTTTTTACAAAAGATTTTCTATTTTAGAAAATACATGTTTTGGTTTTCAAGTTTACATATCTTTTATCCAAAATCATGTTTAGAGCTTAATGTCAAAAACATAGATATTTCACCATGGTTGTGTAGTGAGTCATATCCATACACTCTATGCTTCAAATGAGTTTAAATATCTTGTTTTTATATTTGGTGAAGTTTTGGAAAAATAAGTTTTAGAAAAATCAAGTTTGGAAAAATACTGTTTTCATTTGAGCCAATTTTTCCAACTTACAAAAATAGTCCAAATCATTTGTAACATGCCTTGATTTTGTGCAAGCATGTTTGTTTATCAAAGTATATTGGTAAAACTATTTTTGTAGATTTTCTGTGATTTTATGGGATTTTATTTGAATCAAAAAGACCAAGTTAATCCCTTAACATTGTTTCCTGACTTCAGCCGGTCGACCGAGACGGTCGACCGCAGCTTGAAGTCGGCCGACCATCACGGTCGACCGACGTTCACGCCAGTTCTGGCAGGAGGCCGGTCGACCGACCCGGTCGACCGTCCAGAAAGCTCTGCTCTCTGGAAAGGCCCCGGCCGACCGGGCGGTCGATCGGACAGAGAGACCTGCTCTCTGTATCCTGGCCTTGGTTGACCGACCGGTCGACCGATGGCACAACGGTCTGAAATATGACCGTTGGCCGGTCGACCGGGCGGTCGACCGACAGTTCTGTCAGACCCCAACGGCTAGTTTTTCTAGCCCTATAAATTTAGGGGTTTGGACATTGTTTTTCAATAAGATTTTTAGTGGACTTTGAGCCAGTTTTTCCCACTTCTTTAAAAGAGTTTTCTCCACTAAATTGAGAGCTAATACTTTCAATCAAAAGGGGAGTTTTTATCAAGAGTGTTAAAAAGAGATTTCTTGAGTTTTCCTCCACCATTCTCATCCTTGTTTTCTCACACAACACTTGAGCTATCCATTGCTATATCTACCCTATAGGGAGTTTGTTGTGAGAGGATTTTAGGTGATCAAGAGTTGTGATCACCAAAGTTCATCTTTGCTCTTTGAGGAGGCGGACGTGTGTGTTCGCATTGTTTCGGGTCCTAGTGGGGACTCGGTGTTTCGGGTTCTAGTGGGAACTCGGTGTTTGAGGTGCGGCCTCGGCGAGCCGGTGGGCTTGCGGTGTGTACGGGCTAGAGAGTCCGAGAGTTGTAGGTGTTGCGGCACCGAGTGATCCGGTGGGATCGATTATAGTGGAAATCCTTCGTGTGTCGAAGGCGGGGATGTAGAGAAAGTGTGCTCGAACCTCGAAACAAATCCCTTGTGTTTGCGATTGCTCACACTCTCTCTCTTTGTCTCTTGTTTATATCTTGCATACTTTTATTGTGTTTATCATTATATGCTTGATATACATTTGTGCTCATATTGTATATGCTTGGGTTGTTTGCTAACACTTGTATTTAACCAAGAGAGCCAACGCGGCACCTCAACCCTTATCTAGGGGAATCTAGAGGAGTTTGTCCAGAGCCCTTCACAGGGAATTCGGCAACACTCTTGTGTTATACGTGGTGTTTAGTTCAAGAATAGTTAGTTTAGGTCATAATAGTTTTTTTTACTTCCGCATTATTTGGCATTTAGTGACCATTAGATTAGCATCACCTATTCACCCCCCTCTAGGTGATCCTACAAGACGTTCATTCGAAGGCCAAGAAGAGCGGCTTCAATAATCAGGAGTCTAAGTTTCCTCCGAAATAGTACTCCTTCAAAGACAAACAGGTGGTCGCAATATTCTATTTACTCCACAATGGGAATAAATTGAAGCTGACGGATGTTCGACGCCCTAATGAAATGGGACGCACAAACGATCCCAACTATTGTCTCTTTCATATGATGGTTCATCATCCTACTAATAAGTGCTTTGTCCTCAAGGATAAAATTTAAGCTTTAGTCGATGCCGGAGTTCTGACTCTGAAATCAGAGCAAAAGAAAGTCACTGCAAATATGGTGACTCTCGAGTTCAGCAAAACCCTAAAAGTCACAGTTCCTGATGGGACCTTTCCAATCCCTGCACCACGGCTAGAAGTAAAGCATCCTTTAGCTAAAACTCAAGAGAATAAGGGTCTTGTTCCCTTGACACTGGAGATAGGGGAAATCATGTGGATACACCCAGACCTTGTCCAAGACGAACAATGGAATTCGAAGAAATGCAAGTCGAAGGGCAAATCTTGCAATGTTATCTCCATCCTGTCGGATTTTGGCAATCTCACAGCAGCTTCTTTCATCTATTCTGAAGGGGAAAAGCACGCTTGCACGACGCAGGCTGATGTACCTCGGCCGATAGGTACTCGATCCGAAAAATCATACTTAAAAAGTATGAGAAAGCTACTGACGAGACACAACAGCAGACGACGTCAGTACAAATATCCACACCGGCTCCGCTCCCGACAACGGGAAAAGAGAAGCAAAAAAAATCCAGTTCGATCATGTCCTAAAGAAGCCTTCAGGCCCAGGGCTTAACATGCCCTTTCTTTTGACACATTGGCCTAGCTAGCTAATATCCCAGCTCGTATTACCATACACGAGCTCCTTCATCTCAAAGACACAAGAGAAGCACTCAGAGATGCACTGGCTAACTCAGAATCATTATTAACATATATGCCAGAAATTCCTAAAGATGACACTCAGTCTTCTTGCCCTGAATGCCATCATGTGCAATCAAAGGTACCTGCTATTATCTTCACAACGCAGGATATGCTTCTCAAGGATAATAAGCACGATCGACCTTTATACTACACCGGATACATCGGTTCGACATGTATTGAAAGGGTACAGGTTGATCAGGGGTTTGCAGTATCATCCCCAAAAGACTCCTCTACTTCCTTGGCATACTACTGTATCAGTTGTCTGCAACCACTACAATAATATACGATTTTAGTGCAGGGAGTAGTCATCCACTTGGAAAGATTCGACTCCGTTGCCGAATAGGGAGCCTGAAGTCAGAGGTGACGTGCTATGTCATTGACGCTGACACGTCATATAACTTGAATCCACACTAATTGGATTGCCCCCTCTACTCTGCATCAGTGCTTCAAATATGTTAAAGATGATGCAACAACACGAACTGTTTTCGCCAAAAAGCAACCATTCAAAGGGGTGAAAAATTACTTTACTGATGCTCTCATGTATCAAGAGATAGGTGAAACATCAAAGGATCGTTGCCTGACGATGATGATAGTGGTAATGAGGCGGACTCAGAGTCTGAAGCAGACATGCCAGTGTTGACACTTAAAAAAGACAAGATTCTTATTGGTCCGAACAATGTCTAAACTTGTTGACATTTACAAAAGACAAGTGACAGACGAGCTGAAGACCAGTTTTCACCCGTTTCCGAGGGACAGGGAAGCAACTTGGACTCCACTGATCCAGCAAGCAGACAGTGAACCCGGATTGTTTCTAAACAGACCTCAGCAGGTCTAAAGATGCTAGCACTTAGCATTACATGAGCCCAAAGAGATAGCCTCGCCTGAGAGGCTAAGATCATTCAACTTCGCATTGAAGCTATTTACAGCTCCGCCAGGAAATTAACTCATAGCTTCGCTTGAACTGCTGAAGCGTAACTCCGCAGAGAGAGAGTTAGCTCTGCCTGAAGCCACGCGCAACTGCACAGAAAGGGTATATGATAGCTTCGCAACATATGACATCTAGCTCCGCTGAAGAACCTTTCCTTTGACTTTGCCAGATACTGCCTCCAGCATCGCTGCGGGCAGCGCCGCTGCTGGTCTGCTATGGTCAACCCTTGACCAATCAAATCTCCAGATGAGATCAAATCTAATCAGGATTGAGATCAAATCTAATCAAGATCAAATCTGAGATCAAATTTGGCAGTTGATTGCCACAATCTCTTGACTCTTCTAAAACGAGTAAGAGGATCAGGGGAAATCTTCCAATTATATGGAAAGGATCAAAACAGATCAAGAGGATCAACCGACCTGCTACTTCTAGCTTCGCAGAAGCTGATCCTAGCCTCACAGTAAGGTTACTTTCCAGATTTAAACAGATTTGATTCAATCTGTTTTCATATTTTCAAGGGACAATTATACCCCTGTTCTCTCTATAAATAGAGGACCACCTCCAGAAGAAGAGGGACACACGCGATACGCTCGAGAGAGGACTCCACAAGCAGAGACTTCTTCACGACGCACCGTGCGTACAAGAATTCAGAGACTTTTAGAGAATTACTTCTCTAATCAGGGTGCTGATACCTTAATACCTTCTTCTCAAGGAATCTCCAGAACCAGGCGAGAAGGAATTCCTAATTGAAGGCGGTTTTGAGAAGTAGCAAGAGGGTTCTACCAACCTTCTATTCTCTGATTTCCCGAACCAGGCGAGAAGGGAATCTCATCGCTCGCATCATCAAAAGGATAAAGTGGTCGCGCGCTGATCAGACTCCTATCGGCACACTTCTCCAGAATCTCTGAGGAGATCTACTTGTAATCTTTTAGAATACATGTAATTTAGCTCCTCAACCCTTTTTATTGTAAGTTTTCCCCTTTGCAAATTAATGGAAAATAAGGTGGCGACTCCGCTGGGGAACGTATTCTCCACTGCCGAGAATCAAGTGTCGCAATGCGGCGAACAGACCTTCGGGTCTAACTCTGAAATCAGAAAAGCCGGTGCAGCCAGAGCCCCTCTGGCTAAATCTTTAAAGAAAGTCTCTGCGGAGACAGAAAAGGCTCCCTGCGAACCTACTGCAGTTCTCTGGCGCAACAACGAAGCACGCCCGTGGCCCAGGTCATGCACTTTCGAGAACTTGGTGGTTCAGTTAGATCAAGGAAGATTTGAAGAAGTCCTCTCTGGGGGTGGCCTAATGCTTCGAGCGTGGAAGCATAGGAAGGTCTCCATGACCAAGGTTTCAGAACAGAAACCAGAAGCAGAATTCTGCCAACACCCTTCAGCCTTGCGTGTCGCTGATCAGGTTCCATGCGAACCTAAGTATCCTCTGCCAAAGCAGATGTGGAGGCCTAAACAGAAGTCTCTGGGCAAAGCCTCAGGCGTAGTTACGCCAAAACCGCGTCTCTCTCGCGAAGAAAAAGGCAAGATGCCTATCTGCTCCAACAATGCTGCCAGCCGTGAAGTCACGACGGCAATCATACCGTCGCCCAGTTCGAGAGCAGCAACGCCTTGCGCCGGCCTCGTTCTCATGAGCGAAGCTACTGTGCCATGGCGTACGCGCAGGGTTCATGGCCACGAAGCTAGAGCCAAAGTACTATCCATGGCTAATCGCCTCCGCAGCAGCATAGCGAGCAAAGCACCACAGCGTGCTCCGCTCTCCGGTTCGTCAAGCGCTAAGCTCGCGCTTTGTGACGAAGTTAGAACTGAAGCACTATTCCGTGCTAATCCCTTCTGCGGGGGTAAAAGGAGCAGGACATCGTCCTATGCGCGATCCAAAAGAGCCTCTGCGCTGGATTGTTTGACAAATAAACAAATCTCTTCCTCTTGTTGTCAACAAGTGGGATATCAGCTGGTGACAGTCCACTCAGTCCACTGCCGGCTGAGACCAATCTCCGGCACCCCTCCAGGACCACAATCAGTTTTTGATCGACTATCGGTACAGGCCCCAGTGAAACATCATAAAAGGAGCGTCTCGCGAGCTCTACCCTCTGCATCTGTCAACATGACTGAAAGAGGACGAAAGTTACGTAGGGGAAGACAAACATTTGACGACACCCCTACAGCTCCCCAGATCCAGATTACAGCCCAGGCTTAGGCGAAGTCTTGGTGCATGAAGAAGATGTTTTTCGAAACACCAGATCTAGGGTGGCGATACCCTATAGTTATGAACAACCTTCCTCCTCAACGGCCCTAGCCTCGCCGGAGCCCAGGAGAGCACTCCAACCATCGGATGAAGAAGATGAAGACAGTGGGTACGCCTCTTCAGCGACAGTTAGCTCAGTGCGAACAGACAGAGCGTCAGTCAACATGGCTGATAATGTTAACCACGACCTTCGTCGACGTTTGGAAGCTCAGGAGCAAACTTTCAAGACCCAGCAAGAAGCTCTGGACAATATTCAACAGATATTTGCTCAACTCTTCAGCAATCGAAATAACAATGATGCCGGGAGCAATCACGACGAGGAGGAACATTTTAGCAATGATCAGCCAAAGATCGAGAAATCTAAGGAGGGTTCTTCTTTAAACGCTGAAGTCCTTAAGGGCCTCCAAGCTCAAATTGCATCCCTAGCTCAGAGGGATAAATTAAAGAAAGTAGGGGCAGTCCGTCCTTACCCATTGGAGTGGGATTCGGTGCCATATCCACCGAAGTTCAAACCATCAACGTTGCATACGTATGATGGTAAGAATTCGCCAAATCAGCACATCTACTACTTTCGGTCTCAGACTGGTAATGTTATAAGAAACGACGCCATCATGGCTAGGCTGTTCATTGGCACCTTAAAGGGGGTGGCATTTGACTGGTTCCAAAGTCTCCCTCCGGGCTCTATCAATTCCTGGATCGACCTGGAAACCCGGTTCCTCTCTCGTTTCTATGAGGACGATACCGAAGTGACCATGGACAAGCTCCTCTCCACCATACAGAACAAGGGCGAATATGTCCGTGACTACATTGAACGGTTCAGAAACTTATCCTTGATGTGCCCAGCAGGGATGCCACTACCCATGCTCTTACAGACATGTAGGCACAACTTCCTGGACCAAGTAGAAGTTCGTATGGGGGCTGTCAAGGCCCACACTTGGAAAGAATTGGTCGAACAAGCTGAGATAGCTGAAAAGTCGGCTAAAAAGTTCGAACCATCCACCCCTAGAGGCAAATGGGGTATGAACAGTAAAGGACGTAGCGACCTACCGCAGTCTTCTCAAGCCAAAGGGAAAGAGACTATGTCTGTGGAATTGTCCGGGGACGTGCAGTCGAAGGCCAAGAAGAGCTGCTTCAACAATCAGGAGCCTAAATTCCCTCCAAAACAGTACTCCTTCAAAGACGATTAGGTGGTCACGATATTCCATCTGCTCCACAAAGGGAATAAAATCAAGCTACCAGATGCCCGACGTCCTAATGAAATAGGACGCACAAATGATCCCAAATACTGTCTCTACCATAGGATGATTCACCATCCTACTGACAAGTGTTATGTCCTCAAGGACAGAATACAAGCCTTAATCGATGCCAGGGTTCTGACATTGAAGACAGAGTAGAAGAAAGTCACTGCCAATATGGTGACTCTCGAATTCGGCAGTACCCAAAAGGTCACAGTTCCTGACGGGACTTATCCAGTATCTGCACCACGGTTGGAAGTCAAGCATCCTCCAGCTAAAACTCAAAATAATAAGGGTCTCGTTCCCTTAACATTGGAGACAGGGGAAGTCATGGGGATACACCCAGACCTCGTCCAACACGTACAGCGGGATTCAAAGGAGCCCAACTCAAAGGGCAAGTCTTGCAATGTCATCTCCATCCTACCAGACGACGGCAATCTTACATCGGCTTCCCTCAGCGATTCAGAAGGAGAAAAGCATGCTTGCGCGACGCAAGCCGATGCGCCTCAATAGACGGGCACCCGATCCGGAAAATCATACTTGAGGCAGTATGAAAAGTCTACTGACGAGATACAACAGCAAACAACGTCAGTACAAATGCCAGCATCCGCTTCGATTCCAACCAAGGGAAAAGAGAAGCCTAAAGAGGTCCGATTCGACCAAGTCCTGAAGAAACCTTCAGGACCAGGGCTTGACATGCCCTTCCGTTTTGATATATTGGCTCAGCTGGCCAATATCCCGGCTCGTATTACAATACACGAGCTCCTTCGTCTCTCAAAAGAGACAAGAGAAGCGCTCAGAGATGCGCTGGCTGATTCAGAATCATTCCTGACATATATGCCAGAGATCCCTAAATATGGCGCTCAGTCTTCTTGCCCTGAATGCCATCATGTACAATCAAAGGTACCTGCTATTACCTTTACAGCGGAGGATAGTTTGGCAGATATTCTTCAATGGAGCATCGCGAATAGGCCCCAAAGGCAAGATTATTGCCGGAGTGGGGGTTGTGTTCATCTCCCCACAGAATCATGTCCTTCCCAGAGCATTCTCCCTGATAGAGTCATGCTCCAACAATGTAGCAGAATATAATGCTCTGCTCATTGGTCTTCAGCTCGCCCATGGAATGGGGGTACGCTACCTTGAAGCTTACGGTGATTCAAAGCTAATTATCAATCAGATTAAAGGCGAATATGAGGTCCGCCATGAAGACTTGGTGCCTTATTATCACACAGCCATCGAATTGGTTAATCTGTTTGATACATCGGGCACGTGTCTCGATCTCAGAATACCAAGGCGGACTCTCTTGCTGCATTAGCAAAAACACTAGCCCTGCCAGTCGACACCGAGTATCACCTCACAGTGGCAACTCGACACCTTGTATGCTCTAAGCATATGTTAAGAACCCGAGAAGTCTATAATGTCTTCACGGATCTTGAGCCGAGAGATTGACGATTTTCTCTCATCGACTATGCTCTACATGGTCTGCTGCCAGACGATCCTAAAGAAGCGGCATCCATCAGACGAAGGTCTCTCCGTTTCTACTACGATCCAACTCTGAAGACACTTTACCGTCGTTCATATGACGGTGTCCTCCTCCGTTGTCTGTCTAATTCAGAGGCACAGAAAGTGCTAAAGACGTACACGATGGCATTTGCGGAGCTCATCAGCCAGGTCTAAAACTTAAAGACAGGTTGCATAGGCTTGGATACTATTGGCCAACCATGATAGTCGATGCCATCCAATATGCACGAAGGTGTAAAGCATGCCAGATTCATGCGGACTTCATACACCAGCCCCCGGAGTTTCTCCACCCAACTGTTGCTTCGTGGCCATTCGAAGCATAGGGAATCGATGTCGTAGGGCCAATCAGCCCCTCTTCGACAAAAGGACACCGGTTTATCTTGGCAATAACCGACTACTTTTCAAAGTGGGCGGAAGCTATACCACTGGTTGAGGTCAAAACTTCTAACGTGATTAATTTCATCAAACACCATGTCATCCATCGGTTTGGTGTCCCTAGGCGGATCATCCATGATAATGGTCCCAATTCATAAGCCAAGTATTCTATCGGTTCTGTGATAAACACTGAATTCATAATGTGGCTTCAACTGTCTATAATCCTGCTGCTAATGGTTTGGCGGAGGCATTCAATAAAACGATCATCAAGCTACTCAAGAAGTTCATCTCCTCGAATAAGCGAGATTGGGACGAAAAGCTTGGTGAATGTCTTTGGGCATACCGAACCACGGCTCGAACACCGACAGGCAATACGCCTTTTTCCTTGGTATATGGGTGCGAAGCAGTCATCCCATTGGAAATCCAAACGCCATCATTGCGAGTCGCTCTAACCACTAAGATCACATCAGAGGACAATGATCGGTTGCGTCTTCAAGAGCTCGAAGTCCTAGATGAGAAGCGGCTACAAGCTCAGCAGCATATCGAGTTATATCAAGCTCGAATCTCAAAAGCCTTCAATAAAAAGTTCAAACAAAGAGTCTTCCAGAAAGGAGATTTGGTTTTAGCCGTCAGACGACCGATGATTATGACGCATAAGACCAAAGGCAAATTTCAGCCTAAATGGGAAGGACCGTTTGTAATAGAAACAGTCTATTCAAACGGAGCATACCGCCTTATGACTTTAGATGGCGATTTACTCATGATGCCGGTCAATGGCAAGTTCTTAAAGAAGTATTATCCTTGATTAAGGATCCTTCTCATGATCAAGTTAACACTACACCTCTGATCAAGACCTTCATATCCAAGTACATGCAAAGAGAGCCTTTCTCTTCCTCCAAGTGAGATCACACACCAGTAAGGAACCTGGCCATATACTGGTTCTCCCAAAAGAGAATCAAGGTTACACATACGCTAACCAAATGATCCAACATCCTTAACGATTAAGGATAGAGGAAAATATTGGCCTTTAAGCGCAACATAAGTCCTCGACAACTCATCATGCTGAGGGGAATAGCATGGCTAGCCCGACTCAAACGGTAGTCGGTAAAGGCATATCAAACCCGTTGACAGCTGAGGATTGGCTAAAAATCCTAAGGGACCTGTTCCCATTTGATTCCCTCTCTAAAATTACTTACCAATTCTCGTCCATAGAATGGTAAGACCACAGATACATTTCGCTGTTACGTTAACATTAAACCTATGACAGTGATTCCCTCATTTTTCCCCATGAAAACGAGACCTCCAAAATCACTTTCCAATTCTCGTCCATAGAATGGTAAGACCAGAGATACATTTGCTGTTACGTTAACATTATACCTATGACAGTGATTCCCTCATTTTTCCCCATGAAAACGAGACCTCCAAAATCACTTACCAATTCTCATCCATAGAATGGTAAGACCACATATACATTTTGCTGTTACGTTAACATTAATCCTATGACAGTGATTCTCTCGTTTCTACCAGTAAAAACGAGACCCTTCCCTAAATTCCATTACAAACCTTGAGCTTAGTGGCGTCTCAATCGGTTATGTCATTGCGACCTCTGAACCAGCAGACAGCCAAGTCTCAATTTCGAGCTTGTTAACATTTACAAAAGAAAAGTCTCAACCCCGAGCCCTGTTGACATTTATAAAAGACAGGTATCGATACTTATTGACATTTACAAAAGATAAGTATCACCAACCTTGAGCTTGGTGGCGTCTCAATCGGTTATGTCATTGCGACCTCTGAATCAGCAGACAGCCAAGTCTCAATTTCGAGCTTGTTGACATTTACAAAAGACAAGTCTCAACCCTGATACTTATTGACATTTAGAAAAGATAAGTATCACCAACCTTAAAGCTTGATGGCTTCTCAACCAGTTATGTTATTGCGACCTCTGAACCGGAAGATAGCCAAGTCTCATTATTCAATACAGTAAGAACTATGTTCTCAAGTGGCTGCAATACAACTTGGAAACGACAATTCAGCAGATAAAGCAAGTTGGAGGTTCGACAAGGGAGTCAAAACAAAGTCATTTTTATTGAGTTCGAGAAGAAGAGATACATGAAGGCACATATATTACAAGCTATAAGCGTACGTCATAAGATTTGATCCGTTCTTCAAGGGAGGCCAGCCTTGCCTCCCTATCATCGGCAGCCTTCACAAGCGCCTGCGACCTTAGTTCAGCCTCATTAAAACTCGCCGTCTAGGCCAGGCGAGATTCAACTTCAGCCAAGGATGCCCTTTGAGCTAGCTCTTGCCGTGAAAGCTCGTCACTCTGAACCTTAAGCTGCTCAAGCCGCGCAGTTTCTTCCAGACGTACTGGTTCAGCCTTGGATAAGAGAAGATTTCCCTTCCTGATCATTTCCTTGGCCTTCTCAATTTTGTCTTCGGCATCAAGAAGAGCACTGCTAGAAGCATCGATAGCGTCCCCGAGCTCTATCCTCCTTGTCTCCAAGGATTTTAAGTCCGAAGAAATAGCCTTAGCGGCTTTTTGAGCAGCAAGATGGGCTTCATGCATTTGAGCGACAAGATGCGCAAGCTGCTCGTTAACCGAAGATTCCAGGTCCGAGCGGCTAAGACGGCGCCATTCCTCTACGTCCCTCTCAAACTGGTCTACCAGAAGCTCTAATGCAGCGGCCTGGTTATCCCCCCCAAAGTCCCGAATACTTTCAATACTGCGGGAAAGGACCACCTTTAATGTAGAAAATGGCATAGTCGAGCCTTTCAAGACCAGATCGATGGATCGCTTCAAGCCTTTATAAAAGCTATCGACTATGTCACCTATAAAATCGTTTTTAAACCTCGTCCACTTCTGGTAGACGGACAGCCTCAGAAAAATTCACCAGCCTGGTTGACATTACTGTAGAAGGAACGGCGGAACACTGGCTGCAGCAGCATGACAGGTCATCGGTAATCCCGGTGGAGTCTTCATTGAAACCAGTACACTAGCCACCGCTGAGGTAGGACTAGTAACCATCTCCTGAACCGCAGGCTCAACCATCAGGGTTGGGGAAGTAGGGCTTGTAATCACCCTCAGCTCCGCACCCGGCACAACTGACGGCGCCTCACTCGTTGATATAGTTGGGAGTGAGGACACCTCCGGGACTACCACCCCTTCAACCTCCGTTCCTTCGGCTGGCTCAGGCCGATAAGGGGGCAGGTCACCATACAGCGCGTCCAACACAGCAGCATCTGCCGCGGTCGAAGTGCTCATGTCACCTCTTGACCCCTCGGGAAGATCATCTGGTTCCCTTGAAGTTGACGCACCCTGAGGCAGAACGCCCTCAACAAGATTGTGTTTAGGCAGGACACAACAAATAGTAAAAGTCAAAAAGCCAAACTAATACCAAAGGATGATGTCCCCTCAAACATCTTGGCAGCCGCATCAGTGTCTACGGGCTCCATTGGAAAGTCCTTTGCGAAGTCAACACGAATGGCCGGCCCGCTTTCGCTTGCCGAATCTTCCGTGGACCACCCAAAAGAGCTTGACGCTACAGGACTTCCCTTGAAAGTCCTAGCGCCCGAAGGACCAACGTCAGCTGCATCACCTCCGGATTCCTCCGGGACGGCAACATAGCCGGCCTCATCACCCTCGTTATAAGCGGACAGAGGATCATAATGTTCCCCATGTTCTCCGACCGCCCCAGCTCTCGGGCTCGTCACCGCCTCGGCCCCTACATCACGAAGCAGATAATAAGCGGTCCAGAACACATGGAAGATATATTACAAAGACGAAGCTGATCTTACCTAAGTCCGGAGCAACTTCACCAGTAGTCGGTTCAGCAACCGACGGTTTAACTACTAATGGGGCAGCAGGAGGAAACGCTGCAGAAGGTTCGCCCTCTACAACAACCTAGGAGCTTGGCGACGGGGCTTCTTCACCGACTGCTTCCTACGAGACCTACCTGTCCGTTTGCGCTTGAGGAGGGCATCAGAACCTTCCTCCTCTGCTTTCTCTACATGTCTTGGGGGAGCTGTCCCCATCACGCCAGAACCGGCTGCAAAAGTCTCGGCACCTGCCTCCGCTTCGAAGCGAGGACTTTCCGCATCCGATGCTTCGCTGTCATCAACAGCAACGAATTCTTCTATGCTCGGGACGCGAACCCTCTTACCTTCCCTTCTCTCAGAGACCTTCCGCTATAGTCGCTGAGAAATTAACTTCACACCAGAACTGTTAGCATTGAATCCAAGGGGTATGGAGTTGGAAGTTGCATACCACTGGCAGAAGCTCAGGGTCATTAGAAGGTTAGGAGTCCTCAACGGCATACGCAGTCGCGCCTCGGTATAGCCTGCAATGAAAAATCGCCAGGCACGGGCTCCATCAATGAGACTCCCCATGAAAGCCAGATGGAGATTTGGGTAGCCCACATACAGTTGGTCATATCCAAACTGCCGAGCAAACCGACTTGGAACATAAGGCTCCAAGTAGCAGATGTCCCCGCTCTGGTATAATAGATGTGAGCGCCGGATGCTGACTAGCCACTCAAAAATTCTCCGGCTCAAGGATGACTGCCCTTCCCCCGCGTCTTTGAACTCCTCATCATAGCCTGCATCCCAAATACGGGAAAAACAGCGGAAGAGACTATAGACGTCATAGCGGCACACCAATTTACGGGCCTCAGCCACGTAAGCCTTCTGCCATGAGCATCCTTCGAATCGGCGGAGGAGCGCCATCTGAACACCTTCGGGAGGGTCCTCTCCAGCTTCAATCAAAGAGGGACAGTGCAGGGCGAACCACGCCATCAAATAAGTATATGGCAGACCTACTCTGGGGTTAGGCCCGTCGCGGGGCAAAATGATCCCCTTCCCACGCTTCGTCGTTGGCGGCCTGAAAAAAGCCTCCGTTAAGGCGCGAAGGCCTCTCTGGATACAGCACACCATGGCCGGAAGAAGACCCAGAGGATGACCATGGACTAGACGAACAGCAGGCAGCATGACGTTCGGATGAATGACGTCACCCGACGAAGACGGCACCACGCACCTCTTCAGCCAGACTGTCAAGAAGCCAGCCAGCAGCGCCTTCCGGGACATCGGCCGACGAGCCTGATGATGGAAACTCTGAAGGACATCACCCTTTTCATATGGACCATCGTCTTCCTTCATAACTAGATCCCTTGGAAGTACTTTTGCTTCCGGTCAAAGATGTCTTCGACAGTGACTCCACAGTGAGCCGCTTTAGGAGTGTTCTCCATATCTGGGAACAAATAATCTCCCCAGCTCTTCAAGCTACAAGAAGTTCCCTTACTGCCCCCATGCATACTGGAGCAAATGTATAAGTGGCACATTAACTCCCGGTAAGTCTCGAACAAGGCGGGCTCCTGCTTCTCCAGAAGCGCCAATTCTGCCTCGCACGGGAAGTATTCTTCATATGGAAGAGGCCCAAAAGGTAGAGCAGAGACTTCCCACATCTCATGCAAGGCCATACCCAATTCGCCAACAGGGGTGAAGAAAGTCCCTGTAGCCGGACAGTACAATTCAAAGATGGCGTAGAGCACGCCACGTTCATCTCAATGCCGTAGCAAGTCGCCCTGACGGCTTCATAGAGGTTTAGCCTCTCCAGATCCTCCTCGAAATGAGCAAGGATGTATACAGTTAAATCCCTCCACCATGCCTTCGGAGGGTGAATCCAGCCTGGAGTCCTAAAGTCAGTGGCTGGGTAGTTCCCATTAACTTTGCAGAATTGGTTACCAAAGGTCAGCGCCACTATAGGATTTTCTCCCACTGGGATCTCTCGTGACACGTTCCCAGGATGCAGACCCATTATGTAACGAGTAGGCCCCGCTCTTGCATAACCAGGAGACTAAAGCATCAATTTTCCTATGTGGACAGAGTCAGTACTCCGGCTCACTTCCCACGACATCTTACGAGCCTGCGTCACGCACTGGAAGGAAGACAAAGAAAAATGTCGTTTATTGGACGGGAGGTAGAACTTCTCACCATCCAACTGGAAAATTCACTGCCCTTCCCCTACCAGTAGTTGGTGATCAGGATCTAGTGTGGCATCCCCGAACATGAAGTCGGGCTTCCTATAAGTTCAACGGTCAATATCTTCAAGGGGAGCCGTAGTCAAAATACTCCTTGTGGTATATTGATCACCACCATAACTAAGCGTGTCTCGAACGAGAGAGCTCCGCTCACTAAACAGAGAAGCCTACCCTTGAAATTGCAGGCTGATATTACCGTCCAATCCCCTGGTCATCCCAAATAGATTGTTCGAAGAACCAGGAGTGTAGTGCACTGCAGAAGCAAAGAAGAATCATGATTAGTTCATCAGCCAAGCGGATACAAAGGCACAAGTTTCACCAAGGCATAGACTCGCCCTTTGAACGAAGCTAGCAAGGCGATAGCTTCAACAAAGCTTAGCCTCACAGTCAAGTCCGCACTTCACAACAAATGATCAAGTGTTAGCTTCGCTTCGAAAAGCTTAAGCAGAAGGTGGCACAGCCTTAAGGATTAACTTTGTCAGAAGGGCATTAAGGTCCTTTCCAGCAGATAGCTTCGCACCCTATCATTCAACAGGATGTGATAGCCTAAAGGATAGCTTCGCCTGGAAGTTTAAAGAAGAACTCTTCAGTTCTTGGATCCCCAATCAGGAAATCAAAGAGAAAATTCAGGGAACCAAATTCCCTAAGAGCATCAGATCATAATTGATCATTTTTTTTGGATTCATCCAAAGACAGCCAGACATCGGCTTTAAAAGAGAGACGACAGTCTCTAATCGAAAGGGAAAGTTCCCTACCGGCGATTGGTCGTTCAATGACCAGAGGAGGAGAAGGACCCTCCGCTGCAGAAGTTGCCACTTCTTTCCACGCTCGTCTCTTGGGCGCCATTGAAGAACTACAGAAGTTCTTGAACTCTTGAATAAGGAGAAAAGAAGGAGAAAAAGAGTCAAAGTTCTCTGAAAATTTCAAGCAAAGAGATCTGCTCTTTCTCAGCCCAATCGGGCTTTTATAGGCCGATGTGCGCCTGAAACGACGCCTCAAAAAAAGTACAGGCTGTCGTTTCAAATTAATTTGAAACGGTGTCTAAAGCGCCTTCCCGAGAAGCGCAGATTCAGCCCCACTAAGGGCTAATTTCGCCACGAGTTAAAATGCAGACTTCGCACAATACATCAATGACTTCGCCAACAGGATTGTCTTAACTCCGCTGAAGGCATAGGCCGAACTCGCAGATATGATAGCTTCGCTGGAAGCTCATTCCTATCTTTAACCCCGCATGGAGTTTAGCTCCGCTAGCCAAGTTCAAGATGAAGGCAAAGCAAAAATTAGATGAGCAGAAAATGGACTTTCATTAATTTGAAAGGGAAAGGTACATTGATACTACATCAAGGTTGTATTTCATACAACAGAATTATTTGCTCGAGAGGCATACAAGCGGTCCTATCTACTTTCAAGCCAAACCAACTGGACACGAAAGGCCTTCCTTCTGCACAAGGCCACAATCCTTCACATAATGATAGAAGGTGCCACCAGAACAGATTGTGCCACCAGGAAGCCGGACCTTCTCTGATTAAAACTGGCAAAGGACTGATCGCCGCCAGCAGGTTGGATCTTCTTTAATGAAAATTGGCAATGGGAAGATCTGCGACCTTACAGGTGACGTCCGCTTTTCCAAAGTGGATCATCTCGGATAAGCGACTACCAGCCTCGCCTCGAAGTGGATCATCTCGGATAAACGACTGCCAACAGCCTCTGGGACACACATCAGCTGCCCCAATTTGTTCCTCCTGCTTAAAACTAAAGGTTCAACTGGGGAAGCATAAGACAACTTTTCGGTCTCTTTCATCAAGTCACAAGATTGGCGAACATAGCTTACTACAATGCAAACTGAAACAAGTTAGCAGTTAAACACCGGAAGCTGCAAAAGCGCTAAGTCAAATTCTTGGGGGCGAAGCAATCCGATTTCAGTTAAAGCAGAGGATAGCCTTGCTTGCACAGTGATGATGGGCTAGCTCATCAAATGTCAAGTCCTAGCCTCGCCTATATAGCTAAGCCAGACTGATCCTGTGGGACACAGTCTTAGCCCCACCTATATGGCGAGACTGGCTCAACTTTAAAGAAACTAAGTCTCAAGTTCTGCCTGTGTAGCGAACTTAACATACAGTGATTTTTCTCTGATCAAGTCAAGATGATAGCTTTGCTGGGAAGCTATGCTGAAATCCTTCTCTGCAGATCAGTTAAGTGGAGAACAAGGAAAATTAATCCCTGAAGCAGCTGATTAAAGCTAAAGCTAAACTAAGGGAGATGAACTCCTTAAGGTTTATTGGTAAAGTCTCTGGATGATCGAGACTTACCGGTCCTTGGTCGGATAATGACCAGAGTAGACATTCCCACTACTTCAGAGGTCTGAGTATCTCTCTCAACCAAGAGAAGAGGAGAAGAGCAGATGACTTCTCTTCAGAGGACCTCAAGTGTCCTATTTATTGGCCCCATGGCCTGAGCACTGCCGCCTCAAGCGTGGAAGCACGAGCACATTAAAGGCATTTATGGCGCCTTGAAGAAAAGGAATATCCTCCCTCGGAAATGCACAAGAGGAGAATATCTCCCTCGATTAGTGCGAGAGAAGAAGTAATCCTTCTCGTAATCGGCCCACGGCAGTTGGCCTTGGGAAAGCAACAGATGTTCCAAAGCGAACTTACCTAGCCGCGAAGCTACCCAGACGCGAATCGACATGATTCCTCGGCGAATCTACATCCCAAAGCAGGATTCAACGCGAAGCTGAACTCAACCATCATGGCGACGTTCATACTCCCCATACCACCAATCAAAGCAGTTCAAAGTATTTCAAAGTCTGAACCATTGCAGACTTTTGAAAACTTTGAAGGGGGTGGTCCGAATAATGTCTAAACTTGTTGACTTACAAAAGACAAGTGACAGACGAGCTGAAGACCAGTTTTCACCCATGTCCGAGGGACAGGGAAGCAACTTGGACTCCACTGATCCAGCAAGCAGACAGTGAACCTGGATTGTTTCTAAACAGACCTCAGTAGGTCTAAAGATGCTAGCACTTAGCATTACATAAGCCCAAAGGGATAGCCTCGCCTGAGAGGCTAAGATCATTCAACTTCGCATTGAAGCCATTTACAGCTCCGCCAGGAAATTAACTCATAGCTTCACTTGAACTGCTGAAGCGTAACTCCGCAGAGAGAGAGTTAGCTCCGCCTGAAGCCACGCGCAACTGCGCAGAAAGGGTATATGATAGCTTCGCAACAGATGACATCTAGCTCCGCTGAAGAAGCTTTCCTTTGACTTCACCAGATACTGCCTCCAGCACCGCTGCGGGCAGCGCCGCTGCTGGTCTGCTATGGTCAACCCTTGACCAATCAAATCTCTAGATGAGATCAAATCTAATCAGGATTGAGATCAAATCTAATCAAGATCAAATCTGAGATCAAATTTGGCAGTTGATTGCCACAATCTCTTGACTCTTCTAAAACGAGTAAGAGGCTCAGGGAAAATCTTCCAATTATATGAAAAGGATCAAAACAGATCAAGAGGATCAACCGACCTGCTACTTCTAGCTTCGCAGAAGCTGATCCTAACCTTGCAGCAAGGCTACTTTCTAGATTTAAACAGATTTGATTCAATCTGTTTCCATATTTTCAAGGGACAATTATACCCCTGTTCTCTCTATAAATAGAGGACCACCTCCAGAAGAAGAGGGACACACGCGATACGCTCGAGAGAGGACTCCACAAGCAGAGACTTTTTCACAACGCACCGTGCGCACAAGAATTCAGAGACTTTTAGAGAATTACTTCTCTAATCAGGGTGCTGATACCCTAATACCTTCTTCTCAAGGAATCTCCGGAACCATGCGAGAATGAATTCCTAATTGAAGGCGGTTTTGAGAAGTAACAAGAGGGTTCTACCAACCTTCTGTTCTCTGATTCTCCGAACCAGGCGAGAAGGGAATCTCATCGCTCGCATCGTCAAAGGGATAAAGTGATCGCGCGCTGACCAGACTCCTATTGGCACACTTCTCCAGAATCTCTGAGGAGATCTACTTGTAATCTTTTAGAATACTTGTAATTTAGCTCCTCAACCCTTTTTATTTTAAGTTTTCCCCTTTGCAAATCAATGAAAACAGTCAGCCATTTTGATCGGTGAACCGATTGTAGCATATCTTAATAATCTCTAATGTAACACTCCTTCTGAAGATGAGGGCGAATGGGTAATTAATGATAATATTTCATTTGATTATCTTGTGAGTGTTGAATTGTTTGAGTCCGTTACGGATAGCTCTCTGCACATGCCCTTGCATAAGCCAAGTGCATCAAGTACACCCGTGGAATTCATAGAAGGATCCGTTTTAGTGGTTCCGCCATCCAAAGAGGGTCAATTACCAATAATATTCGGTAAAGCCCAACTGCAAAGGTCTTCAGCCGCGGATTCAAGTTCAGACTCAGACACACCACAATTTTTCCATTATGCGCGATCAGCGCACCATATAATGAGGAAAATGGGATACAACCTGCAGCATGGGAAGGGCCTGATTTTAGAAAAGAAAGATGTGATTTTCTGCGCAACTTCGTGCCAAGAGGGAAACCGGCAAATTACTATGATAACACACGCAGGGGTTGGGATACGTTACACTTACACCACCAGCAACGTTCAGTCCAAGGATGACAAACCGATCCCATCACACTTTATCTCTTCCTCCGAATGGGACTCAGATGTCAGTGTGGGAACGATGTTTGAGAATCTCACTGTTAATATGACTTCAAGCAGCCAATTGGAGCCAGCGAAAGCTACGGATGAGGAGCCATGGGCTCAGCAATTGGATCTCCAGTGAGAAAAGCGATTCGAACAACGCGAACTGCCTACTGAAGACAAGGTGATTCAGGTTAACCTGGGTAGTCAAGATCACCCTAAGCCCATCTTAATAAGTGAAAGCTTGTCACTCACAGAAAGAGAAGAATTGATGGTACTTGTAAGGGAGTATATAGATATCTTCGCATGGAACTACAAAGACATGCCTGGACTTGATCCACAAGTACCCATGCATCGTCTGAACATCAAGCTTGACGCCAAGCCAGTCAAGCAGTAGCAACGCTGGTTTCGCCCGAATATTATGGAGGCTATTGAAATCGAAGTTTATAAGCTCATTGCATGCGGCTTCATACGGGAGGAACAACATCCAGATTTGGTTGCTAATATCGTTCCCGTTCTCAAGAAGAATGAGAAAATATGGATTTACATCAACTACCGTGATCTTAATACAGCCTGTCCTAAAAATGAATTCTCATTGCCCATCACCGATGTCATGATTGACAATACCTGCAGATTCGAAAGGATGTCCTTCATGAACGACTTTTCAGGGTACAATCAAATTAAGATGTATCCAGGGGATGAAAAGCATACTTCATTCTGAACACTGTTGGCGGTATACTATTATACTGTGATGCCCTTCGGACTAAAGAATGCGGGAGCAACTTATTAGCGGGCGATGAGTATGATCTTTCGCAACCATCTTCGAAAGATGGTAGAATACTATGTCGATGACATTGCTGTCAACAGTCGCGATAAGAGTGACCACCTTCATGACTTAAGAACGATGTTCGATATAATGCGGGCTCATTAACTGAAGATGAATCCGACAAAATCCTTCTTGGGGTTTCGAGTGGCAAATTCCTTGAATTTATTGTTACATCAAGAGGAATTCATCTTGACCCAGATAAAGTCAAAGCCATTCAGAACATGCATCCACCTAAGAATCTCAAAGAACTTAGGGGTCTACAAGGTAGACTGGCTTATATCAGAAGATTCATCAGAAATCTCTCAGGCCGCTGTCAACCATTCACCCGACTCATGAAAAAGGGTGTTTCTTTTGTATGGGATCAAGCCTGTTAGGAAGTTTACGAAGATATTGAAAGATATATCACAAAACCTCCAGTCTTAGTAACTCCCACATCAGGAAAACCATTCCTACTTTATGTGAAAGCTATGGACCATTCTCTTGGTGCTCTGCTTGCTCAAGAAGACAATAAGGGTCACGAACAAGCTATTTATTATCTGAGCAGGACTCTGACAGGGGCGGAATATCGTTATAATCCTATTGAGAAAGAATGCTTAGCTCTTGTCATTGCTGTTCAGAAGACACGACATTATTTGGTCGGCCAAACCATACATGTCATTTTCAGAGTGAATTCTTTGCGTCTCCTCATGACGAAACCAGGATCACTGAATTCTAGATTAGCTAAATGGGCCCTCCTTTTGTCTCAGTATGACATGCTCTTTGTCCCTCAGAAGGCGGTTAAATGCCAGACACTTACAGAGTTCTTGGTTGCTCATCCGATTCCGGAAAACTCAAAACTTCATGAAGACATTCCAGATGAAGTCATCGAATCTAATATAACTTCAGAGATGAAGTTTGGCAGATGTTCTTCAATGGAGCATCACGAATCGGCCCTAAAGGCAAGATCATTGCCGGTGTGGAGGTTATGTTTATCTCACCACAAAGCCATATCCTTCCTAGGGCATTTTCTCTGACGGAATCATGCTCCAACAATGTGGCAGAATACAATGTTCTACTCATGGGTCTTCAGCTCGCTCAAGAAATGGGGATACACTATCTTGAAGCTTATGGTGATTCAAAACTGATTGTCAATCAGATTAAAGGCGAGTACGAGGTCCGTCACGAAGACTTGATACCTTATCATCACGCAGTCGTCAAAATGGCTAATTTATTTGATGGTTTTTTACATCAGTCACGTGTCTCGATCCCAGAATACTAGGGTCGATGCTTTGGCTGCATTAGCAACAATGCTAGCCTTGCCAGTCGATACCAAGTAACACCTTACAGTGGTGACTTGACACCTTATCTGCTCTAAACATATGTTGAGAACCAAAGAGGTCTATAATATCTCGACAGATCTTGAACTAAGAGATTGGCGATTTTCCCTTATCGACTATGCTTTGCATGGTTTGTTGTCAGATAACCCTAAAGAAGCGGTATCTATCAGGCGAAGGTCTCTCCGCTTTTACTATGATCCAACTCTAAAGACACTTTACCGTCGTTCATACGACGGTATCCTCCTCCGTTGTGTTTCTAATTTAGAGGCACGAGAAGTGCTTAAAGAAGCACATGACGGCATATGCGAAGATCATCAGCCAGGTCCAAAACTCAAGGATCGATTGCACAGGCTTGGATATTATTGACCAACTATGATAGCCGATGCCGTCCAATATACACGGAGGTGTAAGGCCTGCCAAATCAATGTGGACTTCATACATCAGCCTCTAGAGTTGCTTCATCCAACTGTTACTTCATGTCCATTTGAAGCGTGGGGAATCGATGTCGTAGGGCTGATCAGCCCCTTGTACGCGTCGGAAAAGAGGGAAAGAGGAAATGCTGTAAAAATTTTCCTTGAATCAGATGAAAAAGATTACAACAAAAATAACTTTTCCTTTCAGTTACAAGGGAGAGAGGATGTTGAGTCTTGAATCCCCCCTTTGTTTAATGCTGGGTTCTTCGTGTGGCGGTGGAGAGTGAATCTTGTTCTCCGTTGACCGGATGACCGTCGGGATCGTCAGGGATCTTCTCTTCGGCTGGTAGAAAGAGTAGCACAGCTCTTGTCTACCAAAACTCTCAAGAGAAGGTAGGCAAAGAGTAGCTTGTACGCAGCAAGCTTAACGAAGAGTTGAGCTCTCTCCTTTTTCTGCCGTGTCTGGTCATCTGATTGCCGATCTCTCTATCTCTCGATCGTCGATCCTTGGTCCCCTCTCTCCTCTATGATTGCCCATCCCCTGACCTCATAGCAGACGGGGCTATTTATAGAGGTCCTAGGGGGTGAACGTGCCCCCTAAAAATGCTCCACGATGAGGGGCCAACTTCCCCACTTCCCCGCTATGTGGGCGGTGACTGGCCCAATAACCAGGGCGGTTATAACCGAGGCGCGAGACGCGGGTGTCGAGCCCACGCGCCTCGATCGGGTGTCTAGCCCACGCGCCTTGATGCTGAGACGCGGGTGTCTAGCCCACGCGCCTTGATG
Organism: Agave tequilana; assembly: GCA_038442645.1. Taxonomy (NCBI): domain Eukaryota; kingdom Viridiplantae; phylum Streptophyta; class Magnoliopsida; order Asparagales; family Asparagaceae; genus Agave; species Agave tequilana. The sequence goes on from JAVJIF010026000.1 coordinate 56,532, forward strand.
CTGAGACGCGGGTGTCTAGCCCACGCGCCTTGATGCTGAGACGCGGGTGTCTAGCCCACGCGCCTTGATGCTGAGACGCGGGTGTCGAGCCTACGCGTCTAGAACTTGAAACTCTGTTTTTTAATGGCTTGTCTTCTAGTGATTTTTAGACAGCCTACAGAACCCCCTCCAAAGTTTTCGATATTCCGCAGTTAACTGGGACGGATTTCGAAATACTTTGGACTCTAGCTGAATTCACCTTCATGACTGGATTGTTAGTGCTCCGGGTTTGATCTTATCTGGAGTTGGTCTTCGTGAGTGTACTGTTGAACTCTTTGAGGCCACCAGAGTTGATCATGTTGAGTGTCTAGATACACAGTCTAAACCTCCCCGATTGCTTTTAGTCTGTCATGGGGGTGCTTTAAGCCAGGAGTGGTTGGTCATCTGCTTGTGCCAGTGTACTGTTGAACTGATTTGCAGAAGCAGGAGGCCGAACGCTGGTCCTTTTTGAAAAGCAGAGATGGGACGCTTTAAAGACGCGACTGATCTTCCATAAAGCAGACGCGATGTTCAGCCGGGCTGGAAAGACGCGAACTTCTTAGAGAGACGCGACTTTTTGAATGCATTTATGGTGGTGCTGACGAGGCACGTCCATCGAAGAGGCGTGTACGTTGGGTGCGAATCTGTGCCATGTCATGATTGCGCTGCCAGTTGGCCTAGGGAACCGACGGGACATCAACTTTCGACGCGCGGACTTCCCGGTTCATTAAATGATCTGTTCCATGTGTCAAGCGATGATTCGCTGCAGAGCCATGGTGCGCAATCTTCGCGATACATTAAAATTGATTTGTTCCACGCATCAAGCGATGACTCGCTGCAGAACTAATCGAGCCACGCGCCGCGTATCTTCATTGGACTTGGGCGTTAATACCCTTTAATGTAAAACCGGCGCTGGCGGTTGTAGACCAGCGTCTTCAACGTTTCCCGAAGCGAGCCTCCACGCGTCAGCTTCTCATTGGACTTTGAAAATCGTGCGGTCATTAAGGCCAACGGTTCCAATTGATGAACCATTAATGACGGTTACCAGGAGCGGCCTATAAATAGGGGCTCGCCTTCTTTAGCAGTCCTAATCTTAGACTATTTTCCCTTTTAAGAGAACGATTGCTCTTAGAACTTCCGCCTTCTTCAGAGTTTCTAACAGGGGTACTGTCTTCATGGATGAAGACGACTCCGGGGAAGAAGATGACCCAGAGCTTTCATGCTTCTGTTTGGTCTCTTCAGGACAAAGTGTCTCTCTGATCACCTTCCATGTCCATATTCTGATGCAGAGAGTTAAACTCTTGACAGAGGCCTCTGCTGGTATGCCGTCCCGACTTGCCGTGATGTTTCTAGTCCACCCAAGTTTGCACTTTGGCATCATCACTTGGGTTTCCTCATGAAGTCTGAGTTGGTGCATTCCTTCTGGAATTTGCGCCGCCGACTTAAACTTCCTTGGACACGAGTACAGAAGTCTTTGGCACTTGGCGCTGACTTTGTTCGTGAAGCTCGCGTTTTAAGGCCAATGACTTGGATGAATTCCAACTCGGGCTGAGGGTTTCAGACCCGAATTTTGCAACCCCTGTTCATTCAACAGGGAGATGGCAATTTTCGGCGTCTGAGTCTTTCGCGTCTTGTGTTTTAGGCGCGGGCGTAAAATGAGACCGCGTTTGAATCCTGTGTGTGGCACAGTTTTGATCCGCGTCTGCTTCTGTTGACGCAGTATTTTGACTCACTGCGCGGGCTCATTCCCGCGTCTGAAGTCTTCGACAATAGCCGCGTCTGTCACTTAGTTTTCTTTGTTGAAGTATACTAAGTTCCAGATTTTCTAATTCCCTTGTTTATTCCTTGTAGGTAGGCTTGATCGTCCTTTTTCAGGTTCGCTGGGCCCCTGGAAGAATATTTCAGCCGGCGGACTTGTTCGATGTTCGTCCACAAGGGAATATATTATGGTCCTCGTCGTCCACAAGGGAATATATTATGTCCCTGACGAGGACTCGACCCTCGCCAAGGTCTCTTCAGATCCACTGCACCAGTCATGCCTGCTGGCAAGAGATGGTCAGGGTAAGTATGGCGGCAAGGGGGCTACGGTGGATATGGTGGCAGATAGGATCCTCTTCCTCTCCCACTCCAGAAGTAACATCGAGGACTCCTCATGTCTGCCGGATGGTCTGCTGGGGAAAGAGATGCTCATGAACGAAGGGTTGCAGGACTTTCTGCTGCCACCAGACCTCAAGAACACCATTGCTCTTAGCTTAGTCAGCTAGGGCTCTTTCGATGTTTACATCATGCATCGTGGTGCAATCAGCTTCTGATCGTGGCCACAATGTCTGATTCTGTTTTGGCGCCCTTCCAAACATCTTGTACTCGAAATCAAACGCGGCTTCAAGGAGTGAGTGCAACCTCCGAGAGAGAGAGGGACTTCTTTGTACTCCTTAATTGTAACACTCAATCTTATTGTATAAGAGAGCATTTTTACTGTAACACTCAATCTTATTGTATAAGAGAGCGTTTTTATTGTAACACTCAATCTTATTGTATAAGAGAGCGTTTTGTATCACTTTCATATGCTTGGAAATAAATAAAAGTGACACTTTTCTTTTTGCCTCTTTCATTATCTTGAACTTTTTATCTTCAGTTAGACTCATAGAAGCAGAAAATCTTTGACTTTGTCAAAATTATGATGATAATCTCAATAAGTCAAATTTTGTAGGGAAAGATCCTATTTCAGGAACTTTCATAATACTGTCAGAGGTGTAATATTAACTTGACAGACATGAAATAATTTTGGTGGACCTGCCACTTTATAAGGGAAAGTGACAAGTAGAATTGGTACCCTCAGGGAGGGTGAACTTTTATCAAGTGTTTGGAATTAACTTGATTGAGCTCAGCTGGGGATTTGATGGAAACACTGTTGATGGTGTAGTATTAACCTAACAATGCTTTTAGGTAGACTTGTTACTCTGTTGAAGAGAATAACAAGTGATACTAGACTCGTGGGGAATCTAGGAAAGTTTGTTACCGTTAGAGGTGTGATATTAACTTAATGGGTTGAAAGTGGTCTTGTCAGAAGTGTAATGTTAACTTGACAAGGATGTGAGTCAGAGGTGTGATATTAACTTAACTCAGAAGTGTCACTGTCATAGGTGTAATGTTTAACTTGACAGTGAGGGTAATGCTAGAGGTGTAATGTTGAACTTGGCATTAGTCATCTCGACTTCAGCGAGAAAGTCCGAGGAAAAGTCATGGCCATAGGTGTATTGTTTAACTTAGCAGTGACTTGATGCTAGAGGTGTAATGTTAACTTAGCATCATCCATTTCAGCTTCGATATGGAAGTCTGAAGAAAAGTAACTGTCAGAGGTGTAATATTAAACCTGACAGAAACCTGATTACTGTTTAGAGGTGTGGTGTTAAACTTTAACAGTAATTTGTCAGAGGTGTAGTATTAACTTGACAAAGATAAGAGCAATTTGAGGACCTGTCATTCTATTGGTGAGAATTGACAAGTGAAAATTTGAAGTGCCAGAGGTATAGTGTTAACTTGGCAAATTTGAAAGTTTGATACTCCGTGTAGAGTTGACAAGCAAAATTTGTACTCGACAAGGAATATTGAAAAGTTTCCATTACCAGAGGTATAGTGTTAACTTAGTAATGGTTGTATTTTGTAGACTTACCATTCTGTGGATGAGAATTGGTAAGGGATTTTGGAGGAAAGAGTGGAGCCAAGTCCACTTAGGATTTTTAGCAAACCCTCAGCTATTAACGGATTTGAGGTGCCTTTACCAACTACCGTTTGAGTTAGGCTAGCCATGCTATTCCCCTCAGCATGATGAGCTGTCGAAGAATTATGTTGGGCTTGGAAGCCAACATTTTCCTCTATCCTTAGCCGTCGGAGGCGTTGGATCAACTGGGAACGTGTTCCTTAGGATTTTTAGCAAATCCTCAGCTGTCAACGGATTTGAGGTGCCTTTACCAACTATCGTTTGAGTTGGGCTAGCCATGCTATTCCCCTCAGCATGATGAGTTATCGAAGACTTATGTTGGGCTTGGAAGCCAACATTTTCCTCTATCCTTAGCCGTCGGAGGCGTTGGATATAAATGAAGAAGCTCTTCTTGTTTTGATCAGAGGTGTATTTTTAACTTGATCAGCAGAAGAATACCATCTAAGGGTAGTATTTCTTTAGGAACCTGCCATTGATCGGCATCATGAGTGTATCGCCATTTGAGGTTATGAGGCGATACGACCCATTTGAGTAGACTGACTTTACTACAAATGGTCCTTCCCATTTGGGTTGGAATTTTCCTTTTGTCTTGTGCGTCATTACCATGGGTCTTCTGACGGCTAAGACAAGATCGCCTTTCTTAAAAGTTCGCACTTTAACTTTCTTGTTAAAGGCTCTGGTAATTCGAGCTTGGTAGAGCTCGATTTGTTGTTGGGCCTGCAGACGCTTATCGTCTAAGGCTTCCAATTCTTGGAGTCGCTGTCGATGCTTCTCCTCGGTTGTCATCTCCGCTGTCAAGGCGACGCGTAGAGATGGAATTTGGATCTCTAGTGGGAGCACGGCTTCGCACCCATAGACCAAAGAAAATGGCGTAGCTTTAGTTGGGGTTCGAACAGTTGTGCGGTAAGCCCATAAGCATTCACCCAACTTGTCGTCCCAGTCTCGTTGACTTTTCGAGACAAACTTTTTGAGAAGCTTGCCAATAGTCTTGTTGAAAGCTTCTGCGAGGCCATTAGCGGCAGGATAGTATGCCATTGAGGACACACTCTGGATTCTGAACTTAGCGCAGAATCTCTGGAAAGCCTGGCTGATGAACTGGGGTCCATTGTCGTGTACAATTCGTCGAGGTACACCGAAACGGTAAATAATGTGATGTTTCACGAACTTAATCACGTTCGATGATTTGACCTCCTTCAAGGGGATGGCTTCGGCCCACTTAGAGAAGTAATCGGTTATTGTCAAAATAAACCGATGTCCTTTTGATGATGGTGGGCTGATAGGACCAACCACGTCCATGCCCCACATTTCAAATGGCCAGGTAGAGGCCGTAGAGTGGAGGTACCTTGGTGCTTGATGGATGAAATCGCCGTGCACTTGGCAGGTATGACATCTCTTGGCATAGGCATCGGCAATCATCTTGGGCCAGTAGTAACCCAATCTTTGGAGTCGATGTGCCAGTTTTGGGCCAGGTTGATGGGCTCCACACATGCCGTCGTGAGCTTCTTTCAATACCTCTTGAGCCTCCTTTGGTGAGAGGCACCGGAGCAAGATCCCGTCATGCGATCGACGATACAATGTTCGCGTAATCGCATTATAATAGAATTTGGGGCTTTCCTTCGAATGGCAGCCGCCTCTTTGGTATCTTCAGGCAGAATGTCGTATAAGACGAAATCGATGTAGGGGAATCGCCAGTCTTTAAGCTCTAAACCGGTTGACAATTCCAGTGCTTCTTTGCCTTGACAATCTCCTTTTGACTCCTGATAGCCCTCGAGAGCATTTCTCGGGCAATATAGGTCGTGGCTGTAGACGAATATCTTCTCCATTGCTCCAGCTGGAAGAGCTAAGGAGGCCGCGAGGGATGCAAGTGCATCCGCGTGCGCATTTTGCCTGCGCGGTACATGGTCGATGTAGAAGTTTGTAAACCCCTCGGCCATGCGGATAGTTGCGTGGTAGTAGGGTACTAGGTCCTCATGTCTGACTTCGTACTCCCCGCGAACTTGGCTGACGATGAGTTTAGAGTCGCCGTATGCCTCGAGATTTTTAACGCCAATCTTGCATCCCAATCAAAAGAGCGTTGTACTCCGCCACATTGTTGGAACAAGGCTCAGTTAATGAGACAGCTTGGGGAATCACATAATTTTGTGGGGAGACGAGTACTACTTCTACCCCTGCCACTATGTGTCCCTTTAGGCTTGTTCTGGATGCACCGTCAAAGAAGAGTTGCCACACTTGACTTTTAAATGACGTCTGAGTGAGGCAGACTTCGGCGATTTCATCTGGGAGATCCTCGTAGAGTTTGGTTGCCCTCGGATCTGGGTGCTCAGCTGGAGATCCGCTACTGCTTGTCCCTTAATGGCCTTTTGTGGTAGAAAGTGCATCTCATATTGGGATAACAATATGGCCCATTTTGCCAGCCGGCCGTTTAATGATGAAGGCTTAGTCATAAGTAACCTCAGGGGGTTGACTTTTGATATGACGTTTATAGTTTGGCCTACCAGATAGTGCCGCATTTTCTGAATGGCGAACACCAGTGCCAAACATTCCTTCTCGATCGGGTTATACCGATGTTCAGCTCCGATCATTGTTCTACTCAGATAGTAGATTACTTGCTCACGTCCGTGATCATCATTCTGAGCTAGTAGAGCTCCCAAAGAATGATCCATTGCCCGGACGTACACCAGGAAAGGCTTTCCGGATACCGGAGCTGCAAGGACTGGTGGTTGGGTGAGGTATTGCTTGATTTCCTCGAACGCTTGTTGGCAAGCGTCATCCCAAATGAATGAGACACCCTTCTTCATTAACTTAGCGAAAGGTTGGCATCTTCCGGAGAGGTTTGAAATAAACTGCGGATGTACGCCAATCGTCCCTGCAATCCTCTGAGTTCTTTGAGATTTCTCGGGGGTTGCATCTCCTGGATAGCGCGAACCTTTTCCGGGTCCAAGTGAATTCCGGTGGATGTTACAACAAATCCTAAGAATTTGCCACTGGCCACCCCCAGGAAGGACTTTGTGGGATTCATCTTCAATTGATGAGCCTGCATGATGTCGAAGACCACCTTCAGGTCCGTTATGTGATCACCTTTAGTGTGGCTTTTTACCGCGATGTCATCAACATAACATTCCACCGTTTTGCGCATTTGCTGGTGAAAAATGGCGTTCATGGCCCTTTGGTATGTTGCCCCTGCATTTTTCAGTCCGAAGGGCATGACGGTGTAGCAATATACCCCTAGAGGTGTCCTGAAGGAGGTATGCTTTTCGTCATCAGGATACATTTTGATTTGATTGTATCCTGAGAATCCGTCCATGAAGGACATTCGTTCGAATCCACAAGTATTGTCAATCATGACATCTGTGATTGGCAATGGGAATTCATCCTTGGGGCAGGCCTCGTTTAGATCGCGGAAGTCGATGCAGATCAGGATCTTCCCGTTCTTCTTGGCGACAGGGACGATGTTGGCTACCCAGTCGGGATGTTGTTCTTCCCTGATGAAGCCAGAATCAATAAGTTTTCTGACTTCTGATTGAATTGCCTCCATTATTTCTGGACGAAACCGTCGCTGCTGTTGTTTGACAGGTTTTACATCCGGATTGATGTTGAGATGGTGCATAGCCACCTGAGGATCGAGTCCTGGCATGTCTTCATAATTCCAGGCGAAGACGTCTATATACTCTTGTACAAGAGATATTAGATCCTCTTTCTCCAGAGGTGATAGGCCGTCACTTATGAAGATGGGCTTAGGGTTAGCCTCATCTCCTAGGTTGATCTGAACAACCTTGTCTTCTGTGGGTGGCTCGTGCTGTTCAAAGCGAGTGTCCCAAAGAGCATTTAAATGTTTGATCCAAGGATCTTTATCAGATTGGATCATTTCTTCATTTCCATCTTCTAGGTGGCTTGTCGAAACCGTGTTCACTGAAAGTTCCTTGAAGATGTTGCCGACACTGACATCTGACTCCCAAGATGATGTATCTGAAGAGTAATCGTTGCTCGACAATCCTTGAGAATCGGAGGCTGATGGGACCGGAGTTGATACATAGCCCAACCCCCGGCGCGTCCGATGATAATAATCGGGGGCCTTCCCTTTTGGCACAAAGGACCGAAGTAGCGTCCTCCTTCCTTTGCCTTTTGACTTTTTAGGAGGAGACCTCCTTCTGTCTTCGAGCAGCTGTGCAATCGCCTGCTTGAGGGAGTCGATAGATTCCTGCTGAGACAGAATCATATCCATTTGCGCCTTCTGAATCTGTTCCAAACGTCTAGCCGTTTCCTCAGGAGTGCCTGTCATGTAGGCAGAAGTCTCCTTCTCGACGGAAGAGTTCGAAGCCCTTGATTCCGCTACGGTGGAGTGAGAATCATTCACTCTAATGCCATGGGCTAAGGCATTATAGTCAATTGGGGGAATGGCCCCAGTCCGGGTGCGAGTGTGTTGATACACCCCTTCCGGTTCAGAGTCAGACTCATCTGAGCTGACTACAGGTTGTTTTCCCTTGCTCCTGCTTGTCATATTCGCAGTGAGCTCCGGGTACTCAACGTCAGAAAAGGTTCTCCTTCTGTGGGAGCGTCTTCTTTAGCTGACGGGGGAATCAGGGTCAGCTGTCTGACTAAAGACTGCTGGTGCACGCCTGATCCGCAACGGCACTCAAAGAGCATATGGATGAGCCGTTGGCAGCAACACGACGAGGTGGCCTGATTGGCACTTCTTTTCTTCGTCAAATAATCCCTCAAATCCATGGGAGGGGGATTGAAAAGATTAGCCTCGCAACGTTGAAGACGGGAGGCATCCATGTGCTGTACAGCATGGACACGGGCTTCAGGGACGCGGTTCTCGTGCCGCAGCCGTTCAGCGCGCGTCTGGCGTCTCTGTTGAGACAAGATGCGCCTGTCACGTTGCTGCTTGGTGTGTCGGGGCAGAGACACTTGAGAGAAAGTGGGCTGCTGGACCCCACGCCTATGGGCGTGTGCCTCTCGCGCTTGATGAGGCGCGGAAGCTTCACCTTGGCGTTGGGTAAGTTGGTCTTCGGAGGACCTAGCTTGAGGAGTCTCGCGCTTGGGCCGCCAAACGCGGACTTCACGTGCTGGACGTGGCGCGGGCAAGGCGCCAGATTGTACGTCGCGTCCAGCCTCAATCAGACAACCAGAGGTTCCAACTTGCAGCTGACGCGCACGTCTCCTCTGTCGACGCTCAGCGTTCCGGTTGCGTCGCGGAGGTAGAGAGAGACCAACAACATCCTGATGCTGAACATCAGAGATTTTAACCACGCGGGTCTCCTGAGAGACGCGGTGTTCTGTGCGACGCGGTTGGTCGCAAAGACAGTTGTGCCTGGGACCACGCGGGCCTTCTGAGAGGCGTTGGTGCGTGCACCTTGCTTGGCACAGTTGGCAGCAGGGGTGCCCGAGAGAGCCACAGATCGGGCCTCGGGGCCATTCCCCGTCGAGACCCGGCGGCAGACGCGGGTCTTTGGGCTCTTGAAGCCGGAAGAGAGAAACTCTTCGTACTTCGCCTGGTCGAACTCGACGATGAGCGATTCGACCATCTTCCCCTTACGGAGGACGTCATCCTGCGCCACAATTTGCTCATCAGTGACAAATGTAGTCCCCAGCGGAGTCGCCATCTCTTGTACGCGCCGGAAAAGAGGGAAAGAGGAAATGCTGTAAAAATTTTTCTTGAATCAGATGAAAAAGATTACAACAAAAACAACTTTTCCTTCCAGTTACAAGGGAGAGAGGATGTTGAGTCTTGAATCCCCCCTTTGTTTAATGCTGGGTTCTTCGTGTGGCGGTGGAGAGTGAATCTTGTTCTCCGTTGACCGGATGACCGTCGGGATCGTCAGGGACCTTCTCTTCAGCTGGTAGAAAGAGTAGCACAGCTCTTGTCTATCAAAACTCTCAAAGAGAAGGTAGGCAAAGAGTAGCTTGTACGAAGCAAGCTTAACGAAGAGTTGAGCTCTCTCCTTTTTCTGTCGTGTCTGGTCGTCTGATTGCCGATCTCTCTATCTCTCGATCGTCGATCCTTGGTCCCCTCTCTCCTCTATGATTGCCCATCCCCTGACCTCATAGCAGACGGGGCTATTTATAGAGGTCCTAGGGGGTGAACGTGCCCCCTAAAAATGCTCCACGATGAGGGGCCAACTTCCCCACTTCCCCGCTATGTGGGCGGTGACTGGCCCAATAACCAGGGCGGTTATAACCGAGGCGCGAGACGCGGGTGTCGAGCCCACGCGCCTCGATATTGAGACGCGGGTGTCTAGCCCACGCGCCTTGATGCTGAGACGCGGGTGTCTAGCCCACGCGCCTTGATGCTGAGACGCGGGTGTCGAGCCTATGCGCCTTGATGCTGAGACGCGGTGTCGAGCCTACGCGCCTTGATGCTGAGACGCGGGTGTCTAGCCTACGCGCCTCGATGCTGAGACGCGGGTGTCTAGCCCACGCGCCTTGATGCTGAGACGCGGGTGTCGAGCCTACGCGTCTAGAACTTGAAACTCTGCTTTTTAATGGCTTGTCTTCTAGTGATTTTAGACAGCCTACACCCCTCCTCAACGAGAGGTCACCGATTCATCTTAGCAATAACCGATTACTTTTCAAAGTGGGCAGAAGCTATACCACTGCTGGAGTTAAAACTTCTAATGTGATTAATTCATCAAACACCATGTCATCCATCGATTTGGTGTCCCTAGGCGGATCATCCATGATAACTGTCCCCAATTGCAAGCCAGGTATTTTATCGGTTCTGTGACAAATACCAAATTCAGAATATGACTTCAACTGCTTATAATCCCGCCACTGACGGCTTGGCGGAAGCATTCAACAAGATAATCATTAAGCTACTCAAAAGTTCATTTTCTCAAATAAGCGAGACTGGAATGAGAAGCTTAGTGAATGTCTTTGGGCCTACCGAACTATGATTTGGACCCTAACAGGTAATACACCTTTTTCCTGGTATACAGGTGCGAAGCAGTCATACCGTTAGAAATCTAGATGCCATCATTACGAGTCTCTTTGATGACTAAGATGACAAAGGAGGACAATGATCGATTGTAACTCCAGGAGCTCGAAGCCCTAGATGAGAAGAGGTTACAAGCTCAGCAACACATTGAGTTGTATCAAGCCTGGATCTCAAAAGCCTTCAATAAGAAGAGTCTTTCAGAAAGGAGATTTGGTTTTAGCCGTCAGACGACCGATGATCATGACGCACAAAACCAAAGGCAAATTTCAGCCCAAATGGAAGGACCGTTTGTAATAGAAATAGTCTATTAAAACGGGGCTTATCGCCTTATAACTTCAGACGGTGATTTACTCAAGATGCCGATCAACGGCAGGTTCTTAAAAAAGTATTATCCTTGATAGGATCCTTTCATGATCAAGTCAACATTACACCTCTGATCATGATCTTCAGATCCAAGATATGCAGAAGGAGCGCTTCTCTCTTTCTCTAAACGAGATCCTACAACCATAAACCAGTATCGAGTTGATCGTATATTGGTTGTCTCGAAGAAGAATCAAGGTTACGAATACAGTAACCAAATAATCCAACACCTATAACGGTTAAGGATAGAGGAAAATGTTGGCCTTTAAGCTCAACATAAGTCCTTGACAACTCATCATGCTGAGGGGAATAGCATGGCTAGCCCGACTCAAACGGTAGTTGGTAAAGGCATACCAAATCCGTTAACAACTGAGGATTTACTAAAAATCCTAAGGGACATGTTCCCATTTCATTCTGCAGTTAAGAATAGAGGAAAATGTTGGCCTTTAAGCCCAACATAAGTCCTTGACAACTCATCATGCTAAGGGAAATAGCATAGCTAGCCCAACTCAAACGGTAGTTGGTAAAGGCATATCAAATCCGTTGACAGCTGAGGATTTGCTAAAAATCCTAAGGGACCTGTTCCCATTTGATTCCCTCTCTAAAATCACTTACCAATTTCCATTCATGGAATGGTAAGACCACATATAAAGGTATTCATATCCCTTGCAAAATGACGAGTATAACCTATCATGTTAACACTAAACCTCTGAAAGCAAGACTATAATCTACTCCCCAACGGATAAAACCAATATCCCTAGTAGATAAACCCGCTTGTCATTCTCTTCAATAGAACGACAGGTCCACTCAAATTACTGTTATATTCAAGCACCTCTAACAGTAAATGAATCCTTATCAAGTTAACATCACACCTCTGGCAAGTTACTTTACAAATTCCCACAAAGTTCTTTGATACATGATCTTTTATGGGACTCATTTTCTAACTCCCCAGCGAGTTTCTGATAATCTGTCCTAAGTAGACTTTTCTGGTTGTCACGTTAACAATATACCTCTGACAATTTCTTCCAAATAACATCCGAAGGAGATATCAAAATCCTCATCGAGTTGATAATCAAGTTTTATTTCTCTTAGTGGAATTATTTCTTTGTCATCATGTCCAGTTCGTCACCACTGAATGACAAAATTTTGAGCTTTGTGACTTCTCAATCGGTTATGTCCATATTATTTCTGAACCGACAGATAGCCAAGTCTCATCTTTCAGTCCAGTAGGGACTATTTCCTTGTCATCATGTCCAGTTCGTCACCTCTGAATGACAAAATTTCGAGCTTGGTGGCTTCTCAATCGGTTATGTCCTTGTTACCTCTGAACTAACAGATAGCCAAGTCTCATCTTTCAGTCCAGTAGGGACTATTTCTTTTTCATCATGTCCAGTTCGTCACTCTGAATGACAAATTTCAAGCTTGGTGGCTTCTCAATCGGTTATGTTCTTGTTACCTCTAAACTGACAAATAGCTAAGTCTCATCTTTCAGTCCAGTAGGCACTATTTCTTTGTCATAATGTCCAGTTCATCACCTCTGAATTACAAAATTTTGAGCTTGGTGGCTTCTCAATCGGTTATATCATTGTTACCTCTGAACCGACAGATAGCCAGTCTCATCTTTCAGTCCAGTAGGGACTATTTCTTTAATGTGTAGCTAACTCTATCAGTTTATCACTATTGATTAGATTAGTTATACTGTTATTCCGTTTCCTTTTGAGGATTGCAATACAACTTGAAAGTAAGAACTGAAAATTTAGAAGATAAAACAAGTTGGAAATGCAACAGGGGAGCTAAATAAAATTACTTTTTATTTGATTCCAAAAGAGGGATACATGGATACACGGATTGCAGGCTAAGAGGGTGCTTCATAAGACTTGATCTGTTCTTCAAGAGTCGCCAGCCTATTCTTCCTCTCCTCAGCAGCCCTGATAAGTGCCTGCGATCTCAACTCGGCCTCATTAAAGCTCGCTGTCTGGGCCATGCGAGCCTCAATTTCAGCCAAAGTTGCTCTCTACGCTAGCTCCTGTTGCAGGACTTCATCATTCTGAGCCCTAAGCTGCTCTAGCCGAGCAATCTCCTCAAGATGTACTGGTTCGGCCTTGGATAAAAGAAAATTGGCTTTCTTGATCATTTCCTTGGCCTTTTCAATATTATCCTCAGCGTCGAGAAGAGCACTGTTAGAAGCATCTAGGGCATCCTCGAGCTCTACTATCCTTGTCTCCAAGGATTTCAAGTCAGAAGAAATTGCCTTAGCTGCTTCCTGAGCGGCAAGATGTGCTTCATGCATTTCAGCAGCGAGGTGTGCAAGCTGGTCATTAACTGAAGACTCAAGATCTGAATAGCTGAGGTGGTGCCATTCATCCGCATCCCTCTCAAGCCTATCCACCAGAAGCTCCAATGTGGCAGCCTGGTCATCCCCTCCAAAATCTCGAATGCTGTCAATACTTCAAGAGAGGACCACCTTCAAAGCGGAAAACGAGGTAGTCAAGCCCTTCAAGACCAAAGCAACGGATCGCTTCAAGCCCTTATAAAAGCTGTCGACTAGCTCAGCCACAAATTGATTCTCGGATTCAACTACTCCCGGGGAACAAGTGGCCCCTGAAGGCAAAGCTTCCACCAGTTTCACTGACATAACCGTAGAGGGAATGACAGGAGTACTGGCTGGAAAAATATGAAGGGACGTCGGTGATCTCAGAGGAGTCCTCATTGAGACCAGTACACTAGCCACAATCGATGTAGGGTTAGTGACTACTCCGGGAGAGCTGGCTCAAGAACCAGTGTTGGAGAAATAGGACTGGCAATCACCTTCAGCTTCATAATTGGCAGGATAGGCAGAGCTGGCGAAACCACTGGCAGTTTGTTTACCGACGTAGTTGGAAGTGAGATTGGTTCCGTAACTACTGTCCCCTCGGTCTCTTTAAGGCCACTTGCCAGTTCAAATTGATAAGTGGGCAGGCCGTGATACAAGGCATCCAACTCAGCAGCGTCCGCCGCGGTCGAAGTACTTGCTTCACCTTGAATTCCCTCAGGAAGATTGGTTGGCTCTCTTGAAGTCGATGCACCCAAAGGTGTAACACCTGTAGCAAGACTCTGTTTAAGCAAGATATAATCAATATCAGGAGAGAATTACTCACAAAAGGTCAAAGCATTACCAAAATATGATATCGCCTCAATCACCTTGGCCGCAGTTTCTCTCTGAACTTCCTCGACGGCGGCGTCAGTCTCCTCAGGCTCCATAGGAAAATCTTTGGCAGAGTAAACATGGACGGCCGGCCCACCTTCACTCACTGAACCTTCTGTGGTCCACCCTAAAGAGCTGGAGGCCATGGGACTTCCTTTTGAGGTCCCAGCACCCGAAGGACCAACGTCGGCCACATCACCACCAAAGTCTTCTGAGGCGACAAAGTAGCTAGCCTCGTCACCTTCTTTATAAGTAAACAGGGGATTATAGTAATCTCCCTATTCTCCTGTAGCCTCAACCCTCGGGTCTCTTGCCGTCTCAGTTCCTGAATCATAGAATAAACAATGAGCTAAATGAAATATATAAGTGTATGTTGCAAGAACAGGGCTGGTCTTACTCAGGTCAGGAATAGGTTTATCAATGGTCTGCCTCGGAGCTGACAGCTTAATGACTAATGGAGCAGGAGGAGGAGGCGTCGTGGTTGACTTACCCTCTCCAATAATGGTAGGAGTGTAGCGACGAGGCCTCTTCATTACCCTCTTCCTGCGAGAACCACCTTCCGCTTTCACTTGAAGTGGACGTCGGGATCTTCTTCCTCCACTTCTTCTACATCAATATGTTCCATGGGGGCCGTGCCTACCCCACTAGGAGCACAGGTGGAACCTCAGCACCTGTGTCTCCCTCAAAACGGGGACTCTCTGCATCCGAAGCCTCACTATTAGCAGTGGCGACGAATTCCCGAGGCCTGGAATGCGGACCCTCCTACCCTCACTTCTCTCAGTAACTTTCCACTTCAGCCGCCGAGAGATTAACTTCACGCCAAAAGAGTTAATAGAAAACCCGGTTGGAGTGGAGTTCGAAATTCTGTACCACTGACAAAACCCAAAGTTATCTGAAGATTCGGAGTCCTCAGCGGCATGCATAGCCGCGCATCAGTACAGCCAGCAATGTAGAATCGCCAGGCACGAGCACCATCAATGAGGCTCCCCATAAAGGCAAGATTGGTGTTCGGTTTACCTACGTACAGTTGGTCATACCCGAACTGACGAGCAAACCGACTCAGGACATAGGGTTCCAAGTAGCAGGTATCCCGCTCCTGTACACCAGATAGGATGGTCGGATGCTAACCGGCCACTCAAAAACTCCCCGGCTCAGCGACGTCTGCCCATCTCCTACATCCTTAAATTCTTCGCCATAACCTGCACCGCGGATATATGGAAAGCAGCGAAAAAGACTGTAAACGTCATACCGGCTCAGCAGCTTGCGAACCGCGACCACATAAGTCATTAACCATGAACACTCCTCGAATCGACGGAGAAGCGTCATCCGGACGCCTTCTGGAGGCTCCTCACCGGCTTGGATAATGGAAGGGCAGTGAAGGGTGAACCATGCCATCAAATAAGTGTATTGCAAACTGATCCTGGGGTTTGGTCCATAACAAGGCAGGATAGTGCCTTTGCCCTCTTCGTTATTGGTGGCCTACAGAAAGCCTCTGTCAATGCACGAAGACCCCGCTGAATACAACACACCATTGCCAGGAGAAGTCCAAGAGAACGACCGTGAACTAAACGAACGGCCGGCAATAAGACAATCTGAAGGTTGACGTCGCTGGAGAGAGAGAGCACCACACATCTCTTCAGCCAGACCGATAAAAAACCGGCCAAAAGTGCCTTCCGAGACAGCGGTCGATGGGCCTGATGATGAAAACTCTGAAGAATATCACCTTTCTCGTAAGGTCCATCATCCTCTTCCAATATCATATCCCCTTGGGAGTGTTCTTGCATCCTTTGAAAAATATTCTCATTTGTAACGCCGCAGTGAGCTGCCTCAGGAGCATCTTTCAGGTTGAGGAACAAATAATTCTCCCAGCTTTTCGAGCTGCATGAAGCTCTCTTATGTCTCCAATGCATACTCGAGCAAATATAAAGGTGGCACATTAACTCCCGGTAAGTCTCGAATAAGGCGAGCTCCTGCTTCTCTAGAAGTGCCAATTCTATCTCGCATAGGAAATATTCTGAAAGTACACCTAGAGGGGTGAATAGGTGTACGGCTAATCTAATGAACTAAATGCGAAAATTAGAACTTAATTGCAACAACACTTAATGCAACCAACGAGTGTAGCCGAATTCCGGTGAGGGGCTCTGGACTAACTCCTCTTGATTCCTCTGAATAAGAGTTGAGGCGCTATATGAAGCTCTCGTGGTTAAGCACAAGTGAGGCACACACAAACAAACCAAGCATATAATGGATATATGACAATATGAATGATGCAAGGCATAATAGTAAAGAGAGAGTTAGAGTCAATGGATCAAACATAAACACTGAGATATGTTTCGAGGTTCGAGCACCCAGCTCTACGTCCCCGCCTTCACACAGAAGGATTTCCAATCCACTAACTTGTCCACACAGGACTCCCACACAGGGAACCTCCACTGAGGATTTGGGGCAATACAACCGGGAGTACACAATCCTCTCTCAATTACAACACAACCTCTACACTTAGAGGTTAGGCACAAAGCCACACAAATCAACCTCACAAATGAGGGATAGGAACAAAGCCACAAACAACACAATCCACCTCTTCACTAAGAGGGATACCAACACTCTCCACCTTTCACTAGAGGGAGCCAACCCCACTCCAAAATCAACCTCTACACAAGAGGGATATCACAAATAAGGAGGGTTTACAACAAGGTGGTCTATCTCAACCACAAACAACTTCTTTTCACACAAAATAAAGATCCTATAGAGAGGATAGAATGATATAGCTCAAGTGTGAAAAACAAAGTGTTTTTAACAAAGAAAATCACTTGGGAAAATCTCCAAATAGATATAGAATTTTTAGACAAAAACAAATTACCAAAAAGACTATTTTCTTTAAAATAACAAACACTTTAAAAACAAATAGAGAATAGGAATTTTAACCCAAAAACTTTTTGCTAAAAATATTTAGGAAGTATGAAATTTTTTTCTCTTAAAAATCTTAACCAAAACAGCCTACAAATGCAGTATATATAACCCCCAAAATAGATTTGCCCATTGGCTGCTGACTAGGCCAGAATTGGCCTTCCGGTCGACCGGCTAACGGTCAAATTTTTGACCGTTGAGCCTTCCGGTCGACCGTCCGGTCGACGGGCTCTGAACCAGAGAGCAACGGCTCTCTGGCCGGTTGACCGCCCGGTCAACCGGGGCAACCCGAGAGTGGATTGCCTTCAGTCGGTCGACCGCACGGTCGACCGGCCAACTGGCACGGCCTTGTGCACATTTTTGTGCACGTCCGGTCGACCGCTCCGGTCGACTGCCAGAGCGTAGCAGGCTGATAAAAGGGATTGAAAAACTTGATTTTTAATCATCAAATAAATCTCATAAATTCTCTAAAAATCCACAAAAATAAGTTCTTATATTCTCTTTGAAATACAAACTTGTTTGAGTAAAAATCAAACCAAGTTACAAACATTTTGAACTCTTTTTGTGTAATGGAAATTTTGCCGAAAACTAAAATCCGTATTTTCCAAAACTTAGATTTTTGAGATGAAAAATTCGTTTTGTCCAAAACACATCCAAATACAAAAACATGATATTGAAACAACTTGAAGCATGTTGTATATGGATATAATTCAATATACATGAAAGATATATATATATATATATATATATATATATATATATATATATATATATATATATATATATATATATATATATATATATATATATTTTGACTTTAAATCCAAAAATAAGTTTTTTGTTAAAACACCAAACTCATGACATAGACTATCAAACTAAGTTTGTTTAAATAGATGAAGCATGCATGTATATAGAACAAATCTAATATACATTAAACTATGTAAACTTGTTGATTCTATCTATTCATGAAAACCAAGATCGGTTAAACCAAAAATCGAAAATCAAAACATGAAACGTGTGTGTGTTGTGAACTTGAGCATAGCACACTATCTAATCTTTAACAAATGGATCTAAAACATAATCTAAACTATGTACCGAGATCTTCTTGTAGAGCGCTATCTCCAAGTCGACTCGATCCAAACCGTGATCCACCGAGCTTGACTCCAACGAGTGCTAGATATGAACTTTGACGCTCAGGCTCTTGAATCACCATGTGAAAGCTCCAAAACATCTTTGTTGAAGCTAATCACCTACTAATATCTTGGTTAAGTATCTGAAACTAAAATCACAAGATTATTAGTAAACATAACTACATGAGTTAACCATCATCAAAACTAGAGTGGAAGGCCTCTGGGCCAACATATTCTTCATATGGGAGAGCTCCCAAGGGCAGAGCAGAGACTTCTCACATCTCGTACAAAGTCATGCCCAATTCGCCTACATGGGTGAAGAAGGTCCCTGTAGCTGGGCAATATAACTTAAAGATGGCATAGAAGTTTGCTACGCTCATCTGAATGCTGTAACAGGTTGCCCTGACAGCCTCGTAGAGTCCCAATCTCTCCAGGTCCTCTTCAAAATGGGTCAAGACATATAAGGTCAAGTCCCTCCACCATGCCTTGGGAGGGTGAATCCACCCAGGGGTCCTGAATTAGTGGCTGGATAATTTCACGAGCTTTGAAGAACTGATTTTCAAAAGTCTAAGCCACCGTGGGATTTTTCCCCACTGGAATGTACGGGAGAACGTTTCCAGGGTGGAGTCCCAATAGACAACGAGGAGGACCCGCCCTTGTGTAACCAGGAGGTGAAGCTATCAACTTCCCACATGAATGAAGTCAGTAGTCCGAGTCACTTGCCACTGCATCTTCCGAGCCTTCATCGCGCACTAGAAGAAAGACAGTGGAAAATGACGCTTGCATGATGGGAGATAATACTTCTCGCCATCCAGATTGAAAATCCACTGCCCCTCTTCGGCTAGCAGCTGATGATTAGTATCTGATGCTGCATCCCTGAACATGAAGCCGGGCTTCCGATAGATTTTTCGGTCAGAATCTTCAAGGGGAGCAGTGGTTAAGATGCTCCTCATGGTACGCTGATCTCCGGTATAGATAGGTGCATCCCGACCGAGAGCACTTCGCTCACTGAATAATAAAGCCTGCCCTTGGAACTGTAGGCTAACATTGCCATCCATTCCCCTGACTATTCCAAAGAGACTGTTCAGAGGACCCGGAGTATAGTGCACTATAAAAGCAAGAAGAAATCATATTAGTTCATTTGCTAAAGAAAGCTAAAGTAAGAACATAATTTTATTGAGGCATAGCTCAGCTCTCCGAGCGAAGCTAGCCTAGCATTAGCTTCGCAGCCGCCGCTTAGCTTCACACTCTGCATGAGGGCAAAATGCAGAAAATATCCAAGTGTTAGCTTTGCGCTGAAAGCTTCGTCTGGCAGCCTATCGCCGAACAGGATGCGAAGAAGCCCTCAAGGGCTAACTTCGCTAGAAGGGTACTGTTGCCTAAATCAGTTTAAGAGCTTTTAAGTCCTTTTCCAGCTACGCTTCTAAGGCTAGCTTCGCATCCTACTATTTAACAGAATGTGAACCGCCTAAGGGTTAGCTTCGCACAGAAGCTTGGAGAAGAAACCATTCGGTTTCTAAATTTCCAGTTGAGAAATTAAGGGGAATTAAATCCCCTAAGAAGTCAGTAAAGAAAATTAAGGAGTTAAACTCTCTGAGATCACTGGATCACAATGAATCATTCTAGATTCATCATGAGATAGCCAGAAATTGGCTTCGAAAAGAGATGAAAATCTCTGAGTAAAAGGGAAAAATCCCTACCCGCAATAGGGCGCTCAATGACCGGAGGAGGAGGCCCCTCCGTCTCAGAGGTCGCTGCCTCTTTGCCTGTTCGTATTTTGGGGTCTATGGAAGAACTGAAAAGTTCTTAAAATATCAAACGAAGAAGGAGAAAAAAGAGATTTGTTTCTCTGAAAATTCAAAGAAAAGTAATTCTTTCTCTTTCAGCCCAATCGGGCTTTTATAGGCTTAAGATTGCCTAAACTTTGCCTCCTCGAAAGGGGCGCAGGCGGTCATTTCAAATTAATTTGAAACGGTGCCTAAAGCGCCTTCCCAAGAAGCGTTACTTCAGCCCCGCTAAGGGCTAACTCTGTCGTGAGTTCAGCGT
>JAVJIF010026001.1:0-124720 GCA_038442645.1 Agave tequilana
AAGAAGAAGAACCAATTGCAGACAAGGGTGTAATTTGGACATCATTGACCTCTCTGCTTTGGGCTCTCAAATGAAGCATAAATCATAATAAGGTTTTTAGTACTCCTCTCTTTCATCCCACACTCAGTTCACGGCTCAAATGCAATGTCAAAATATTTCAAGAAATGTCAGATTAAAATTATATATACCTGATGTTGAGTCCATCCATTGAGATCAACCACTGACTCATCAGCATAGATCGAAGGCCCCGATGAAGTTATCAAAGGCACCATCAGTTGTGAGTCAGATGACCTGACATTAATGTGCAAATATTCAGAGATTGAATTCATATGATTGGAAAGAAAAATAATAACTTCTCCAACAATAATACACAATATAATGGAAACATGCCTATCCATTAAATCGGAACTTATTAATGACAAATCAGAATGCCAGTATCCTCTCTGTATTAGATTTGCAGGAGCGGTCGCTTCTCTGAATGATAATAGAGAATCCTGCAAATTTAAGAAATTGAACCTTACATTAGAAATCCATCAAACAAATAAACTACCCAAAAAGAAATCAAATAATGAAGTTATTACACAAGCATAATATATATCACAACTTGCTAACAAACATTGGTTGTCATTCTAATTAAGAAACATATATATCACAACTTTTGATCTATCATCAAAAATACTAGAATCATCAGCATTCAAAAGATTATCATTGGAGAAAAATAAAGAGTGCAAAAACTCTATGATGATATCTAAAGCCCATGAAAATGCCCAAAATAGGTACAAAACTGCATAAGTCGACGCTGACGGTGGCAGATGGCGGTGGCCGCATGAAGAGAATCCTTATGCATCCTGGTAGAATCCATGTGCATGCATGCAAGCAAGAATCAGAAATATCTTCTCAGAGTTTTTTTTTTTTTTGCCTCTCTTTTTTTTGCCTCTCTTTTTTTTCAGAGAGGAGATAAAGCTCTCTCTCTCTCTCTTAAGAGATTGCCTTAAAAGGAGGCGTGTGTGTGTAACTCAACAAATGCTTTGTGTCTATCAAAATAGTTATTGCATTGAACCAAAACACTTAGAAGTAAAGATAGAGCGAGATAGATTTTTTTCTTTTTTTCCCAGGCCCACAAATCTAGCTGAGCTGTGTTACCATAATTTAATAGCTTAACAAACTTTCAAATTCTTTTAGTGGTGTGCATGAGATATAATTAATAGGTTCTAAGGATAAAGATAAGGTCTAAAACAATCAAGAAGTGAATCAAAGTAATCATTAGTTTAGCTGTTTCAGAGTTATTGATGTAACAAGATTGAAATAGAGTATTAGATGTACGCTGTTGAATTCATTTGGTTTTCTCTATATAGACAAGGATGAGAGAGAAAGAGAAGCTAAGATGTAAATGTGTGGCAAGATTTAAAGGTTGTAAATGTATGAATAGATTTTGTTTGAACGTGGAAACTAAGTAGAGATACTGAAAATTTTTTGTTAAAATCTAATATATTGCAAAGGGTTTTCTGCCAAAATTTTAAATATTACGGAGATGTTTTCTACTAAACTTAATGGAACACGGGTTTTCTGCTAAATTAATAGAAATAAAGATTTTCTAAGATTTACCCTATTCTAAATTGATTCTTATTAAAGTCTATCTAGATTGTGGCATACTTTGAAAGATGGTAATCTCATTCTCATAAGTTTGAGCCCAGCTCGAGCGGCAAATCACTTCCTTCGTGAAAAGCTGTCGGTTCGAATCTCCCAGTTCGCAACGTGCAAGGGGATTTTTCAATCGAGCTAAAAATTTGTAGGTAAGAGGCATATTACACAACGATTCAACTTCGATATATGAAGGATGTGCATGAAGGCTACTAACGGCTTCACGAAAGCTTAGATTGCTGTGATTCAGGTGTTTGTAGGCGTTTCATTCTCCCCTCGCGAGAGTTTCTTTCGCCGCAACGTGGGAGATGATGCAAGCCTACAAGTCATTCTTTAAAAAAGAAATCCTCATAAGTTCTGATTTTTTACAATTTCTAAATTGTTAGGAGTAAGATAAACAATAAAGGATTAACATAAAGAATATGGACAGAATTTGTAGTTACATATACAACTTTCTAGAAGGCCATAAATACAAAGTTGGTGCATAACTTCATTTTTTTTTTTTGGTGTTCTGGCAAGAGTTAATGGAAATTTGGGCACAACTCCTACTAGCGTTTGTTGCCAAACACAGCCTTAGATTTATTATTAATCATAACACTGAGGATTTCATATTAATTTGAATCTCATTGGAGAACCAATACAAACCTTCAAACTTGAACTATAACATTATTAGAATTTTATATTAATTCAAACTCTTGTGCA
Organism: Agave tequilana; assembly: GCA_038442645.1. Taxonomy (NCBI): domain Eukaryota; kingdom Viridiplantae; phylum Streptophyta; class Magnoliopsida; order Asparagales; family Asparagaceae; genus Agave; species Agave tequilana. The sequence goes on from JAVJIF010026001.1 coordinate 2,344, forward strand.
TTTCTCCTAAAAGCAATTTTAGATCTTCAGATGTTTAGTATTTTGGGTATTCTGATGCCCTTTGTTTATCTAGAAAAATATAATTAGAATTAAGGTCCATCATAATTTGATCTCAAGGTATACAAGGAAGTCAAGGCTGATATGAGTTCGAACTTATTGGGACTCTAAACAGAAGCAAATATTTCTTGGCACAACATAAATAGTTTCATACTTAGATATATTACTAATATCCAAACTAAAGAAAACATTCTCTCTCTCTCTCTCTCTCTTTGATACTTTCATATGTGTTTCTTTCTGTTTTGTATTATTAAATAGTTTTGCAAGTATAATCAAACTTCCTTGTTTTAGTTAATCTTGCAATAATCCTCAATTGTCTGAAATCATGTCAGTGCTGGAAGAGTGAAAGACTACCTGTCAACTTGCTAATAAAATTTGTAGCATCACCAGCATGTTTCAGTTCAGTTTGAGATGTTTGAAGATTGAGGTTTGTTGTTTAGATATTGGTTTCTTGCAATTAAGTCTGTGATTGAGCATTTCTTTTGGTTTGTTGTGTGCAACTGAGATGCTTGTTTTTAGTTAATGCTGCATAGGTATGTTGTTTACTGATATATCACTTTTATAATAGTGCCAGAGTTTCTTTTCTGATTGTCTGATTGTCTGTATAATAGGCAACAAACAGATCAATACTTGGCTGCTCTTAGATTATAGATCAAATAAAATATATGTCCACCATAACAAAGTTCAGACACAAAATTCCTGCAGTCAGATATTTTTATTATATAATGGCATGTATAAGGGTTGAAAATTAATGAGATATCATGTGAGAATTTAAAGGTGTATTTAGTGGAAAATCTAGAGCATGGTTTGAAATATAGCTCTTGTAGATCTAATGTCAATACTATTGAAACAAAACTGAAATTATATGGGGAGTTAAGAAGAAATGGCCTAGGCTTTTACCCTTAATCCCCTTTAACCTTAATCCCTTTTAACATAAAATAGTAAGAACAAATTTTACGTCACATTAATGTATGAGTTAATCAGGACAAAACTCAATACATTTCATAATGGGTCCAAATAATTAACTCTCCCTGGTGACAAAACTCAAAAAATTTCATAATGACAAATCTAAACTGTAATAAATACACCTTATATATATACACTATATATAACAAAAATAAACATTGGCTCCTAAGAATCTCGTGTTAATCTCACATTAAGTGGCCCACTAACCTTTGGGTTTTTAATTGGATTCCATAATTATAGCCTAACTGATATTGTGTATGCCCAAATATAAAGGTTACATTGTATAAGGTTAATAATAATTATATGGGATAGAAAGGGCCATGATGGGTGGTTTTATCACATATAGTTACTTACAACTGTAGACCCTCATCTCTCCTCCATATAGGAAAACAAACTCTTCCCCTTTTTGTGTGCCATCAATTTCAGTTTTTTGGGGTTTGTGAAAAGAGAAGGAGACAGAGAGAAGGAGTTCTACAGATTAGGGTTTGCAAGGATTAAGGAAAGGTTTTGGATCTTCATCAACATACCTTCAATATTCCGCTAATGGCTTCAGGTATGTATTTATATGTATATGCATTTGAGATTTTTCTTGAGATGTATGGATTCTAGATCCTTGATAAATGATTTCATTATCATGAAGTTCTTTAAGTTTTTATTCTAACATTTTGGTATCAGAGCTTCGTTTAAGAATCAATACATCTCAGAATAAGGATTATGGAAAATTAGGGTTTTTTGATTAACTGTTTCAAAAATCAAATTTGATCATTTAATTGTAGAATTTTAAGAGGATTTAGTAGCCTTAATATTCTGTTAATATTCCTCTAATTGTACAATTACTTGGATCAGAATTAATTTTGGTTGAATCACAAACCCTAATTTTAATTGATTTGGCTTCAGTCGATTAAACAGAAACTGCCATTTCGATAACTGTTTCGTCGACTGTTAGTCGACTTGCCCAAAACACTAGTCGACTAGGTCTCTTTCCAGAATGTTGAGAACTCTCTGTTTCACTACAGGAGTCGACTTAATTTTTGAGTAGTCGACTAATAATAATGGTATAGTCGACTAATCCTCTTGCCCTAGTCGACTAACAGGTTGACCCGAGAGATGTGTGATTCTTCTGTTCTCTGTTAGTCGACTAACCTTTCTCTGATAGTCGACTTGCTTTGACTTAGTCGACTAACCTAAAATTTATAGTCGACTTAACTTGACCCTAGTCGACTGGGACTTCCACTATAGTCGACTTATCTTGTCCCAAGTCGACTAGTAGTTCCTTGACCAGTCGACTAATGTTGTTTAAGTTCAATCATAAATGCATGTTACACATTTAATTATTGTATTAATATTGATTGATATTGGTCAAGTAATAAAATTGGAGTATTATAGAATTACTCAAATAAAAGGTTAGAGAATATTATTGGTTAGTTTTGTATTCATACGGTTTATTGATTTAGCAGTTGCCAAAGTGACCTATATTAGTAAGCCTTATGAATATACAACTACATAAAGGACTTGTCAATGAGGGTGACATTAAAGACAATAATATTCTCGATGACGATTCTAGTTAGGAGATTGGGACTTGCTCAAAGGAAAGTCTCTGGGTAGGGTAGTGTAATTTATGCAACTTAGTGGTGTAGAATTGGATACCCAAAGGTAACATGACTTACTGTCTAAGTGGCATAAATTATATTAGACCTACATAGGTGATAAAAGGTCTCACCTATAGAGTGAACGCTGGATATGCTTGGGTTTCGCCCAAAGGAGAAATCAAAGTGATATCAATAGTTCATCTTCATTAAATTTAATGTTTTTGTATTGATTCGAGGCCTTAATGTGAGCATTGTCCTATTTTGTTTCAGTGAACGTTCCCACTTCCCTTCACTTTCATGCATCTAGCATTCCAGCTCTGAATGGTACAAACTTTTCTGAATGGTTTGAGCATGTCCAATTCACACTGGGTGTACTGGATCTTGACATGGCTCTACTAGTTGAGAAACCTGAGGAAATCACTGCTGACAGTACAGCAGATCAGGTTAGTCATGCTAAAGCCTGGAAAGGTCGAACAGACTCAGTCTCATGTTCATTAAGATGACCATGCCAACAATATCAAGACTTCACTCCCTCAAACTACTAATGCATCAGAACTTTTAACTGCTGTAAAAGACCGGTTTAAATCTGCTGATAAGTCATTAGCTGGCACCCTTATAGCTGAACTAACTACCATGAAATATGATGGTAGTAGAGGAGTCCAACAACACATTCTTAATATGACTGATAAAGCTGCCAAGTTAGGAACACTGGGAATGAAAGTAGATGAATCCTTCTTGGTACAGTTCATCCTCAACTCACTTTCTCCTCAGTTTGGACCATTCAAGATTCACTATAATACTCATAAGGATAAGTGGAATCTGAATGAGCTGACTAGTATGTGTGTTCAAGAGGAAGTGAGACTGAGGTAAGAAGGACATCACTCAGTGTTGGCAGTAACTCAAGGAGGTCATGGAAGGACTTTCACTGTCAAATGCTACTTTTGTGGCAGAAAAGGACATGTGAAGAAGGATTGCAACAAGAGAAAGGCTTGGTTCGAAAAGAAAGGTATGAATCTTTCTTTTGTATGTTATGAATCAAATCTTGCTGAAGTTCCTTCTAATACTTGGTGGATTGACTCTGGAGCCACAACTCATATAACTAATTCAATGCAGGGATTCCTTACAACCAGGAACCGAAGAAAAGTGAAAGATTTGTCTTTATGAGGAACCGTCTCAAAGTGGAGGTCGAGAATGTTGGAACTTATCGACTACTCTTAGAGACGGGTCATCAGATGGATCTTATAGACACTTTTTATGTACCTTCGATTTCTAGGAATTTAATGTCATTATCCAAATTAGATGTTATTGGATATTCAGTTTTATTCAGTTGTGGAAAACTCAATTTAATGTTTAATTCAATGTCGTTTGGACATGGAATTTTATGTGATGGTTTATATAAAATTTCCTTAAATTATGAGTTTGCACAATCTCTTTTAACTCTGCATTCGAATGTTGGTTCTAAACGTGGCTTAATTAATGAAAAATCCTCTATCTTGTGGCATAGACGACTGGGGCATATCTCCAGGGATAGAATTGTAAGATTAGTGAAGAATGGGATTTTGGATAACCTAGACTTCACTGATTTTGGGTTGTGTGTGGATTGCATAAAAAGAAAGCAAACCAAACACACCATGAAAGGTGCCACAAGAAGTAAGAGCTTCTTGAGATAATTCATACAGATATTTGCGGACCACTCTCTATTCCATATTTTACAGGAGAGAGATACTTTATCACATTTATAGATGATCTGTCTGTATGGTTTATGTATATCTAATTCATGAAAAGTCTGGCTGTTGACATCCTTGAGGTGTTCATTACAGAAGTCGAGAGACAATTAGATAGAAAAGTTAAAATCATGAGATCAGATCGAGGTGGTGAGTTTTATGGAAGATACGATGAGTCAGGACAAAATCCTGGCCCATTTGCCAAATTTCTAGAAAAGCATGGCATTTGTGCTCAATACACATGCCAGGTACGCCTCAGCAGAATGGAGTTGCTGAAAGGCGAAACCGTACACTTATGGATATGGTTAGGAGCATGATAAGCTTCTCTAATGTACCTAATTCATTGTGGAATGAAGCCTTAAGGACTGCTATGTATATCTTGAACAGGGTTCCTAGTAAGGCAGTCTCAACAACTCCTTTCGAGTTGTGGACTGGTAGGAACCTAGTTTAAGACATTTACATGTTTGGGGTTGTCCAGCAGAGGCTAGAATATATAATCCACAAGAAAAGAAATTAGACTCAAGGACAATATCTGGGTATTTCATTGGTTATCCAGATAAGTCTAAAGGGTACAAATTTTATTGTCCTAACCATAGTACAAGAATTATTAAAACTGGTAATGCCAGATTCCTTGAGAATAGCGAAATTAGTGGGAGTGATGAACCAAGAAAGGTGGATCTTGAAGTGATAAGGGTAAATATCCCAATACCCTTTACTTCAAGAGAGAAATTGTCCCTCAGCTTGATCATCAAGCTGAGTTACCAGAACAACATAATGATATTGGTTCACCACTTCATGAGGATATCGCCATTGAAAATGTTGTAAAACTACCACAACCGACAGCTTTGAGGAGATCTCAAAGGAAAGAAGATCTGCCATTTCAGATGATTATGTGGTGTATCTACAGGAATCTAATTTTGATGTTGGGATTAATAAAGATCCAGTTTCATTTTCACAAGCCATTGAAAGCAATGATTCTAGTAAATGGATTGATGCTATGAATGAAGAGTTGAAATCTATGGACCAAAACAAAGTCTGGGATCTCGTCGAATTACCTAATAACTGTAAGAAAGTCGAGTGTAAATGAGTCTTTAAGACCAAGCGCGACTCCAAAGGCAATATCGAACGATATAAGGCCAGACTTGTAGCTAAAGGTTTCACTCAGAAAGAAGAAGCATTGATTATAGAGAAACCTTCTCTCCAGTATCAAAGGACTCTTTTAGAATCATTATGGCCCTTGTAGCTCATTATGACTTAGAGTTACATCAAATGGATGTGAAAACAGCTTTTCTGAATGGAAATTTGGATGAGAAAATTTACATGGAGCAACCTGAAGGGTTCGCAAAGAAGGGAATAGAACACTTGGCTTGCAAATTAAAGAAATCCATATATGGACTAAAACAAGCTTCCAGGCAATGGTATATAAAGTTTAATGATATCATTACCTCATTCGGATTTACAGAAAACACTGTTGATCAGTGTATATATCTGAAGATCAGTGGAGCAAGTTTATCTTTCTGGTTCTGTATGTGGATGATATTTTGTTAGCCAGTAGTGATATTACTTTACTGTATGAAACTAAAGATTATCTTACCAGAACTTTAAGATGGTTGATATGGGTGAGGCAGCTTATGTCATTGGCATAGAGATCTTCAGGGATAGATCTCGAGGATTGCTAGGACTGTCTCAGAAAGGTTATATCAATCGAGTCTTAGAAAGATTTCATATGGAATTATGTTCAGCCAGTTGTGCACCCATTATGAAGGGTGACAAATTAAGTGGGAGTCAGTGTCCAAGAAATGACTTAGAAAAGGGTCAAATGCAGAAAGTTCCGTATGCGTCAGCTATTGGGAGCTTGATGTATGCACATACTTGTACCAGGCCAGATATCAGTTTGCTGTTGGGATGTTAGGAAGATACCAGAGTAATCCAGGAATGGAGCACTGGAAATTGGCAAAGAAAGTAATGCGGTATCTTCAAGGGACGAAGGACTATATGCTCACATATAGGAGATCTGATCAGTTGGAAGTGATCGGTTATTCGGACTCAGATTTTGCTGGTTGCCCAGATAGCAGGAAGTCTACCTCAGGCTTTATTTTCATGCTAGCAGGTGGGACAATTTCGTGGAAGAGTGTAAAGCAGTCTATCACTGCTTCATCCACGATGGAGGCTGAGTTCATAGCATGTTTGAGGCCACGAATCATGCATTATGGTTACGTAATTTTATCTCAGCACTTGGTGTAGTTGATTCTATTGCCAGGCCGCTGAAGATATTTTGTGATAATACAGCAGCCGTTTTCTTCTCTAAGAATGGAAAGTACTCTAGTGGTTCCAGACACATGGAACTTAAGTACTTGGTGGTTAGAGAAAGAGTTCAGAAACAGAAGGTGTCAATTGAAAATACAAGTACCACTTTAATGGTTGCTGATCCATTTACCAAGGGATTGCCTCCAAAGACATTCAAAGAACATGTTATTAGAATGGGGTCTTTTGAGTAATCTGTAATGTATGTTTGGTGCTTATGTAATTGACATTATTGCGCAATGAAAGTTTGTTTCTATATTTCCTGTTATCCAATTATGTGTGCACATATTATGTATGGATGTTTGTTAAACAGGAAAAGTCTTGACAAAGACTAATTACAGGGGTCATTTTGGTTATAGACTCTATTAGTGAGGGTTATCAATATTGTGGTACGTAGAAGGGAGTATGACATAGATGTTGTATAACCGCTATGACTCACATTGGTGGTCCAAGCTAATTGCAGTATTACAGTATATTATTTTTTGGGCTTATCAGTTATGTTTTTTTTAAATTCGTGATCACGTGTCAAGGTTTTTCAGTATGGAATCCAATGGAGTCAAAATGTTTTTAAAATGAGTTTTTCTTTTTATTTGTTTTCTAAGGTTGTACTATAATCGGCTAGTGGTCCAAGTGGGAGAATGTTAATCTCACATTAAGTGGCCCACTAACCTTTGGGTTTTTAATTGGATTCCATAATTATAGCCTAACTGATATTGTGTATGCCCAAATATAAAGGTTACATTGTATAAGGTTAATAATAATTATATGGGATAGAAAGGGCCATGATGGGTGTTTTATCACATATAGTTACTTGCAATTGTAGACCCTCATCTCTCCTCCATATAGGAAAACAAACTCTTCCCCTTTTTGTGGTGCCATCAATTTCAGTTTTTTTGGGGTTTGTGAAAGAGAAGGAGACAGAGAGAAGGAGTTCTACAGATTAGGGTTTGCAAGGATCAAGGAAAGGTTTTGGATCTTCATCAACATACCTTCACTATTCCGCTAATGGCTTCAGGTATGTATTTATATGTATATGCATTTGAGATTTTTCTTGAGATGTATGGATTCTAGATCCTTGATAAATGATTTCATTATCATGAAGTTCTTTAAGTTTTTATTCTAACATCTCGAGCTCCATAGGACAAGAAAATTAGAAGGTGAGTCATTCTTTTGAAATACTAATTTAATTAATGTCTAGAAAAGTGTTCTGAAAGGTGGTTACATAATTAAGGACCGTTGCAAAATAGAAAACCTTCGATCTGATTTTCACTGACTTGACTAGTTGGATTGGTTAATATTGAATTTGATAAACCTAACAATCGAGTTGAAACAGTTAGAAGTTCAGAACCAACTTGAAAGGAAAATAAAAATCCTAGGATCCATTTAAAGAATAGAATTGACTACCAACCCAAGGGAATCTTGATTTTTCCTATAATGTTCATTTAGCACATATATTTGTTGCCACATGGGATAAGATATGGGAAGAAAAGTGGCTTATATACTAATCCTCCATCTTCCCACTTGTTCTGAATAATATGTTATGAGACAAGTTTATCACACGCGCGCGCTGCGGCTCGCCAAAGCCAGTGGCGGTGCACGCCACGCCGCATGCAGGTGTGGGCTCTCTTATTGTTACAATCGCTGAGAGGGCTCTGAAGGCAATAAATATAGTCTATGTACTTTAGAGGAGAGATACACCGAACAACTACTCTCTTCTACCTCCTTGAGTTTTTTCTCTCGCACTCACTTTGCAGCTGAGAATGTTCCTCTTCTTCTTTAAAATAATTTAGTTCTTTTACTTGATTTCAGAGTGATCATTCCTTGTCTAAGCAGAGACTCAGGCTTACGTTCAAATCAGGTGTTAATACTTTTTAGGAGGCTTTTACCACTAGTGAACTGCAACCACTTTAACACTGAGCGATAGGCAGATTTTTGTCTTTTAGGGCAGTGTTCTTACACGAATACTCCCTCACAGATCATAATCTTTTTCTCCTATTTTATTTATTTATTTATATAGGTTTTATTGTCGTATAATTGTTGCATGTTTGTGTTTAATATAACTGGCTAAAAAAACCTGAAAACTCTAGGAAATACATAATAAGACAACATAATTAAAATTCTACACACAAAAAATAAAATTGAGTTATCCTAACTAAAGAGTTTAGGTTATTGTTTAATTACATGAAAATTTCTAACATAATGTTTATCAGTATACATGTTCTATTCAAGAATAGAAGTTCTGTTTATCATAATTATAATTTTTTGCTTTCATTCAAACTTACAAATTTTCATATATCGTGAGTTTACGAGGGGGCATTAAAGAGTAGTATTAGAATTAGAATTATGTAGTATTAATTACATTAGAAGTAAGACTTTTCTTATTATGTAATTGTAATGGCTATATATTTGGATATCATCCTCATCACTAGCATACACAGCTTAGTTTCTTCAACTGATTTAACAATGAGGATTTACCTACACTCTCAGATGTTTGTCATCTACAAATAGGTCTGCCTAAGAATGGTTGTTATTGCCATTTATATATGTTGTGTGCACACATGTGCGTGCATGAATGCACACACCCGCACTCACGCACACGCAACCACACCAACCCACACGCGTACCTACACACGCAGACCACGCATACCTACACACGCAGACCTCAAAACACACATGTATGTATGTATTTTTGTTTATGGAAATCATCTAAATATTGCTCCTAGAAGAAACATGAGACATCATACTTCTCGCTATCATTCATATCTTAAACTTAAACATGGATAAAATCATCATCAGAGAATTATCTCAAAGAAATATAAATAAAATAATACTCCATAAACAAGAGTATAAATATTTCCTCCAAACCCCCCCCCCCAAAAAAAAAAAGAAGAACCAATTGCAGACAAGGGTATAATGTGCACATCATTGACCTCTCTGCTTTGGGCTCTCAAATGAAGCATAAATCATAATAAGGTTTTTAGTACTCCTCTCTTTCATCCCACACTCAGTTCACTGCTCAAATGCAATGTCAAAATATTTCAAGAAATGTCAGATTTAAATTATATATACCTGATGTTCAGTCCATCCATCGAGATCAACCATTGACTCATCAGCATAGATCGAAGGCCCCGACGAAGTTATCAAAGGCTCCATCAGTTGTGAGTCAGATGACCTGACATTAATGTGCAAATATTTAGAGATTGAATTCATATACTTGGAAAAGAAAAATAATAACTTCTCCAGCAATAATACACAATATAATGGAAAACATGCCTATCCATTAAATCGGAACTTATTAATGACAAATCAGAATGCCAGTATCTTCTCTGTATTCGATTTGCAAGAGCGGTCGCTTCTCTGAATGATAATAGAGAATCCTACAAATTTAAGAAATTGAACCTTACATTAGAAATCCATCAAACAAATAAACTACCCAAAAAGAAATCAAATAATGAAGTTATTACACAAGCATAATATATATCACAACATGCTAACAAACATTGGTTGTCATTCTAATTAAGAAACATATATATCACAACTTAAGATCTATCATCAAAAAGACTAGAATCGTCAGCATTCAAAAGATTATGATTGGAGAAAAATAAAGAGTGCATAAACTCTATGATGATATCTAAAGCCCATGAAAATGCCCAAAATAGGTACAAAACTGCATAAGTCGACGCTGACGATGGCAGATTGGCGGCGGCCGCATGAAGAGAATCCTTATGCATCCTGGTTGAATCTATGTGCATGCGTGCAAGCAAGAATTAGAAATATTTTCTCAGAGTTTTTTTTTTTGCCTCTTTTTTTGCCTCTCTTTTTTTCTGAGAGGAGATAAAGCTCGAGAGAGAGAGAGAGAGAGATATTGCCTTAAAAGGAGGCGTGTGTGTAACTCACAAATGCTTCGTGTCTATCAAAATAGTTATTGCATTGAACCAAAACACTTAGAAGTACAGATAGAGCGAGATAGATTTTTTTTTCCAGGCCCACAAATCTAGCTGAGCTGTGTTACCATAATTTTAATATCTTAAATTAACAAACTTTTTCAAATTCTTTTAGTGGTGTGCATGAGATATAATTAATAGGTTCTAAGGATAAAGATAAGGTCTAAAACAATCAAGAAGTCATTCTCAAAAAAGAAATTCGCATAAGTTCTGAATTCTTTACAATTTCTAAATTGTTAGGAGTAAGATAAACAATAAAGGATTAACATAAAGAATATGGACAGAATTTGTGGTTACATCTACAACTTTCTAGAAGGCCATAGATACAAAGTTGGTGCATAACTTCAATTTTTTTTTTTAGTGTTTTGGCAAGAGTTAATGGAAATTTGGGCACAACTACTAGCGTTTGTTGCCAAACACAGCCTTAGATTTATTATTAATCATAACATTGAGGATTTCATATTAATTTTAAATCTCATTGGAGAACCAATACAAACCTTCAAACTTGAACTATATCATTATTAGAATTTATACCAATTCAAACTCTTGTGCATTTCTCCTAAAAGCAATTTTAGATCTGCAGATGTTTAGTATTTTGGGTACTCTGATGCCCTTTGTTTATCTAGAAAAAGATAAATAGAATTAAGATCCATCATAATTTGATCTCAAGGTGTACAATGAAGTCAAGGCTGATATGAGTTTGAACTTAATTGGGATTCTAAATATAAGTAAATCTTTCTTGGCACAACATAAATAGTTTCATACTTAGATATATTACTAATATCTAAACTAAAGAAAACATTCTCTCTCGTTGACACCTTCATATGTGTCTTTCTGTATTGTATTATTAAATAGTTTTGCAAGTATAATCAAACTTCCTTGTTTTGGTTAATCTTGCAATAATTCTCGATCGTCTGAAATCATGTCAGTGCTGGAAGAGTGAAAGACTACATGTCAACTTGCTAATAAAATTTGTAGCATCACCAGCAGATTGTTTCAGTTCAGTTTGAGATGTTTGAAGATTGAGGTTTGTTGTTTAGATATTGGGTTTCTTGCACTCAAGTCTGTGATTGAGCATTTCTTTAGGTTTGTTGTGTGCAACTGAGATGCTTGTTTTTAGTTAATGCTGCATAGGTTTGTTGTTTGCTGATATAATCACTTTTATAATAGTGCCAGAGTTTCTTTTCTGATTGTCTGATTGTCTGTATAATAGGCAACAAACAGATCAATACTTGGCTTCCTTAGATTATAAATCAAATAAAAATATGTGTCCACCATAACTAAGTTCAGATACAAAATTCCTGCAGTCAGATATTTTTATTATATAATGGCATGTATAAGGGGTTAAAAATTAATGAGATATCATATGAAAGAATATAAAGGTGTATTTTGTGGAAAATCTAGAGCATGGTTTGAAATATCGCTCTTGTAGATCTAATGTCAATACTACTGAAACGACACTGAAATTATTTGGGGAGTTAAGAAGAAATGGCCTAGGCTTTTACTTAATCCCCTTTAACCTTAATCCCTTTTAACATAAAATAGTAAGTACAAATTTTACATAACAATAACATATGAGTTAATCAGGACGAAACTCGGTACATTTCATAATGGGTCCAAATAACTCTACATGGTGAAAAAATTCAAAAGATTTCATAATGGCAAATATAAATTGTAATAAATACACCTTATATATACACTATATATAACTAAAATAAACGTTGGCTCCTAAGAATCTCGAGCTCCATAGGACAAGAAAATTGGAAGGCGAGTCATTCTTTTGAAATACTAATTTAATTGGTGTCTGAAAAGTGTTCTGAAAGGTGATTATATAATTAAGGATCGCTGCAAAATAGAAACCTTTCATCTGATTTTCACTGACTTGACTAGTTGGATTGGTTAATATTGGATTTGATAAACCTAACAATCAAGTTGAAACAGTTAGAAGTTGAAAATCAACTTGAAAGGAAAATAAAAATCCTAAGATCCATTTAAAGAATAGATTGATTTTCCCTATAATGTTCATTTTAGCCATATATTTGGTGCCACATGGGATAGGATATGGGAAGAAAAGTGGCTTATATACCAATCCTTCATCTTCCTACTTGTTGTGAATAATATGTATGAGACATGTTTATCACACGCGCGCTGCGGCTCGCCAAAGCCAGCGGCGATGCACGCCACGTCGCGTGAACGTGGGTCCGTATTTTTATTTTTTTTCTTCTCTTTCTCATTTTGAAAGTGAAAATATTTCTCAACTCGATGGCGTGATCGTGAATCTCTCTTACTGCTACAATTGTTGGGAGGGATCTGAAAGTTATAAATATAGTCCCTCTACTTCAGAGGAGAGATACACACAACAACTACTTTCTTCTTCCTCCTTGAGTTTTTTCTCTCGCACTCACTTTGCAGCTGAGAATGTTCTTTTTTAAAATAATTTAGTTCTTTTGCTTGATTTCAGATCTACCATTTCTTGTCTAAGCAGAAACTCAGGCTCACGCTCAAGTCAGGTGTTAATACTTTCTAGGAGGTTTTTACTACTAGTGAACAACAACCGCTTCAACACCAAGCGATAGGCAGATTTTTGTCTTCTAGGACAGTGTTCTTAGATGGCTGCTCCCTCACAGATCATAATCTTTTTCTCCTATTTTATTTATTTATTTATATAGGTTTTATTGTAGTATAATTGTTGCATGTTTGTGTTTAATATAATTGGCTAAAAAAAAACCTGATATTCTAGGAAATACATAATAAGACAAAATAATTAGAATTCTACACACACAAAATAAAATTGAGTTATCCTAACTAAAGAGTTTAGGTTATTGTTTAATTACATGAAAATTTCTAACATAATGTTTATCAGTATACAAGTTCTATTCAAGAATAGAAGTTTTGTTTATCATAATTATTATTTTTTTGCTTTCATTCAAACTTACAAATTTTCATATATCGTGAGTTTACGAGTGGGTATTAAAGAGTAGTATTAGAATTAAAATTATGTAGTATTAATTACATTAGAAGTAAGCTTTTCTTATTATGTAATTGTAATTGCTATATATTTGTATATCATCCTCATCAATAACATACACAGCTAAGTTTCTTCAACTAATTTAACAATGAGGATTTACCTACACTCTCAGATGTTTGTCATCTACACATAGATCTGCCTAAGGATGGTTGTTATTGCCATTTATATATATTGTGTGCACATATGTGCGTGCATATATTCACACACCCGCACGCACGCACACGCAGCCACACTGGCCCACACGTGCACACCCACGCACCTGCACACGTAGACCTCAACAACACACATGTATGTATGTATTTTTGTATATGGAAATCATCTAAATATGCTCCTAGAAGAAACATGAGACATCATACTTCTCGCTATCATTCATATCTTAAACTTAAACATAGATAAAAATCATCAAGAGAATTATCTCAAAGCAATAAAATAAAATAATACTCCATAAACCAAAGTATAAATATTTCCTCCAAGCAAGAAGAGTATTTTCCCCCCAAGAAGAACCTATTGCAGACAAGGGTGTAATGTGGACATCATTGACCTCTCTGCTTTGGGCTCTCAAATGAAGCATAAATCATAATAAGGTTTTTAGTACTCCTCTCTTTCATCCCACACTCAGTTCACGGCTCAAATGCAATATCAAAAATATTCAAGAAATGTCAGATTAAAATATATATACCTGATGTTGAGTCCATCAGTGAGATCAACCAATGACTCATCAGCATAGATCGAAGGCCCCGACGAAGTTATCAAAGGCACCATCAGTTGTGAGTCAGATGACCTAACATTAATGTGCAAATATTCAGAGATTGAATTCATATGATTGAAAAGAAAAATAATAACTTCTCCAACAATAATACACAATATAATGGAAACATGCCTATCCATTAAATCAGAACTTGTTAATGACAAATCAGAATGCCAGTATCCTCTCTGTATTCGATTTGCAGGAGCGGTCGCTACTCTAAAATCCTGCAAATTTAAGAAAATGAACCTTACATTAGAAATCCATCAAACAAATAAACTACCCAAAAGAAATCAAATAATGAAGTTAAAAGGTTTCACTAATCTATTAAAAAAATTACACAAGCATAATATATATCACAACTTGCTAACAAACATTGGTTGTCATTCTAATTAACAACTTATGATCTATCATCCAAAAGACTAGAATCATCAGCACTCAAAAGATTGTCATTGGAGGAAAATAAAGAGTGCAGAAACTCTATGATGATATCTAAAGCCCATGAAAATGCCAAAATAGCTACAAAACTGCATAAGCCGACGCTGACGGTGGCAGATACGCTGACGGTGGCAGATTGGCGGCGGCCGCATGAAGAGAATCCTTATGCATCCTGGTACCATGTGCATGCATGCAAGCAGGAATCAGAAATATATTCTCAGAGTTTTTTTTTTTTTTTTTTTGCCTCTCTTTTTTGCCTCTCTTT
Source organism: Agave tequilana (assembly GCA_038442645.1). Classification (NCBI taxonomy): domain Eukaryota; kingdom Viridiplantae; phylum Streptophyta; class Magnoliopsida; order Asparagales; family Asparagaceae; genus Agave; species Agave tequilana. Next base: position 17,404 of record JAVJIF010026001.1, read on the forward strand.
TTTTCCCTGCTGTTTCCCCTCTCTTTTTTCCCTCTCTTTTTTTCCCCGCTCTTTTATCTCTCTCTCTTGAGAGATTACCTTTAAAACAGGAGGCGTGTGTGTAACTGAACAAATGCTTCGTGTCTATCAAAATAGTTATTGCATTGAACCAAAACACTTAGAAGTAAAGATAGAGAGAGATAGATTTTTTTCTTTTTTTCCCAGGCCCACGAATCTAGCTGAGCTGTGTTACCACAATTTTAATAGCTTAAATCAACAAACTTTTTCAAATTCTTTTAGTGGTGTGCATGAGATATAATTAATAGGTTCTAAGGATAAAGATAAGGTCTAAAACAATCAAGAAGTGAATCAAAGTAATCATTAGTTTAGCTGTCTCAAAGTTACTGATGAAAGAAATATTTCATTTGATTAAGAATTTCTAATATGATGCACATTTACATTAGTTTTTTATTCTCACTACAATCCTTTAGATCATGAAATCTCTCATTTAGATTTTAAGTAATGTTCATGAAACAGATAAGTCTTTTACTTATTGAAAGAAATAGATTTCTAATTAAGTTCAAACTCTTGCTAGTTAGATAATTACTGAATAATTATATATTGTATTTATCAAAGAGAGAGAATGTTTTCTATGGTTTCAGATTGATATTAGCATTTATCTAAGCAAGAAACTATTTATGTTGTGCCAAGAAATATTTTCTTCTGTTTAGAATCCCAATTAAGTTCAAACTCATATCAGCCTTGACTTCCTTGTATACCTTGAGATCAAATTATGATGGATCTTAATTCTAATTATCTTTTTCTGGATAAACAAAGGGCATCAGAGTACCCAAAATACTAAACATTTGAAGATCTAAAATTGCTTTTAGGATAAATGCACAAGAGTTTGAATTAGTATAAAATTCTAACTTATGAGAGTTTCTTTTTAGAGAAGGACTTGTAGGTTTGCATCATCTCCCACGTTGCGGCGAAAGAAACTCTCACGAAGGGAGAATGAAAAGCCTACGAACACCTGAATCATAACAATCTAAGCTTTCGTGAAGCCGTTTGTAGCCTTCATGCACATCCTTCATACATCGAAGTTGAATCGTTGTGTAACATGCCTCTTACCTACAAATTTAGTTCGATTGAAAAATCCCCTTGCACGTTGCGAACTGGGAGATTCGAACCGACAACTTTTCACGAAGGAAGTGATTTGCCGCTCGAGCATAGCTCGAACTTATGAGAATGAGAGTACCATCTTTCCAAGTACGCCCACAATCTAGATAGACTTTAACAAGAATCAATTTAAAATAGGGTAAATCATAGAAAACCTTTGTTTCCATTAATTTAGCAGAAAACATGTGTTCCATTAAGCTTAGTAGAAAACATCTCTGTACTATTTAAAACTTTGGCGGAAAACCCTTTGTAATATATTAGATTTTAACAAAAAAAACTTTCAGCATCTCTTTCTCTCTCATCCTTGTCTAAACAGAGAAAACCAAATGAATTCAACAGCTTACATCTAAATGTTTTCACTTTGATCATTATATCGCTTAATCCGCAAACAATCCAATGCAAGACAAAACCCAATATATATTGGATAGCATAATAATGGGAAAAAATTTAAACTATTGGTGTACGATGAGCCTTGCAGTGAACCTAATCAAACTCCAGTTGCACACAAACCATAAGTTTCAAATTTTATAAGATTGTGAGTACAGTCATGAGGGTTCACCTCCAAAATCACTGCAAACTCTTTCCAACAGCACAAACACAATAATGGGGTTGGAATTATTACAACAACAACAAAAAAAAAAAAAAAAAATTCCAATCTGTCTAATTTGTCGAAAAAAGTACATTTAACACATTGTTATATCATTCTGAAACGCCACGTCAGGCTTAATCCCATGTAACACATTGCTGCTGGAACTTGGTGGTACACAAAATGATGGCCCCGGCTGATTTATCTATAGCTCAAGAGAGCTTTTAGTTATGCTTTGTCGCTGCCAGCGTTGACGTCTGCTAGGAGCTCCTTCAGTTGACCTTTCTGCAAGATAAAGATAGAAGAGTTCAGTGAACCATCAAATAACAAAGAGCAAACCAATGTGTTATTTCAAGAACTACCTGGTGCATGTTAAGGACAATATCAGATCCCCCAACAAACTCTCCCTTTATGAATACTTGTGGAAATGTTGGCCAGTTGCTGGTCCAAATAAACAAGTATTAGTCGAACTCTTTACAACAGTCTGCTGATTAGGAGCAATAGTCAATCTCAATCTTGGAAATTGAATGACAGGATCAGCCATTCTTACAAATAATTTCTCTTTTTCTAATGGGAGGACAAAGATTATAACAACTGTGGAGAACAAATCTAAATTAAATAAGGATTTATCCACAGATTTAAGCACAAGTTTTTGGCAGGTTATTAACCAAGAATGAATTATTTGAATCTGTAAATAAATAAATGCTTTGATTTTCAAAGTAAACTTAGTTTTTAGTCTCCTGTGTAATTGCGAACAGATATAGGGCAACAGCAATAATGACCAGATTAGCAGCATGGTAACAGTCAAGACTAATAAAGGGCTGCTCCTGAAGTTTGTTGGAAAGCTATTGAAGAGTGCAAGTAATTTTGCATTTACTGCAAAATGGGTATGCTGAAGTAAGAATGTTAGTAATGGCTGCACGAGCAGCAATTCCGTAGAAGATAGGATGAGAAATGAGACCATAAGCAACCAGTTAGAGATAAATTTGTTGAGCAAAAGATGAGGCAGAATCATTTAAGATGGGTTGGACATACAACTGAGCACTGTTCTAAAAATCGGATTAATCGGCCGATTAATCCTATTAGGTGGCAGCCCGCTTAATATTACATTAATCGCTCTGATTATGCGGTCGACGATTAATCAGATCCAAAAAGATTAATCCCCGATTAATTCCTGATTAATCTCCGATTAATCATTTAGGCATTTCATATGTTTTTTATTTGAAAAACTTATCACTTTGTGTGTGGTTAGATCGCTAAGTAGTTTATGTTGTGATGTTGATGATTTGATAATGATCTTTTATTAAATAGTAGATGAATTATTATTTATTAAATAGTAGATGAATTATGATATTTTATTATTATATATTTTGCATAAAGTGATACTTATGTTTTATTATTTTGATTATTTTTCAAATTAACTTATTTAGCAATCTTTCTCCATCATTCTTTAAAGCTCATTATTGTGATTAATAAATTGACTAATTTTTTATTTATCTTATTTTACAGGTGAATTCTTTGATTTATATTTTACAGGTTAGTGCATGCTTCTGTGTGCATGCACTAACCACCTGAATCATGACCCTCATTGACTTCAGGCACGAACAGATGTGGCAAAAACAGATGTGGTCTCTGCCTCCCAACTCTTCTCTGCCAATCCGTGCCAAGTGTACATATCTATGTCCTTCCTTTTTGGTGTGTGGTGGCTCTTTTTGTGTCTGTTTTTTTTTTTCTCTCAGTTGTCTGTGCATGTGCGTTTGTGAGAGATGAGTACTGGTGTTTGCGGGAGGGTGCTCTGGTGGTGATTGAGTAGTGGTGTTCGTGAGTGGGTGTCTGTTTTTCTGTGGTGGTGGTTGCACGTATGTGTGCGTGCGTGTGTGTGTGTGTGTTTTTTTTTTTTTTTTGGGGTATAGGCCTTCCAGTCTCGAAATGGCTGCAAATTTATGTTAGAGTATGAGATTCGAACCAAAGCCCATTTAGACAATGACTCAGGTTTAAAGCATAAGATCAGCCTTTTGTGTATGTGCATGTGTATATGTGTTGGGAGAGGGTCATATCATGATGTGTTTGTTCTGACACAAGAAAGGATAAGAAACATGAACAATTTTCCAAAAACCAGACACAACGAGGCTGTATACATGTTTGTGAATCTTCATATACTTGAAATATATCAAACATATCTTATGTATAACAATAACAACAACAAAGCGAGAAAGTCTTTTTCCCAAAATGTCTATATACATATCATATTATAAAAGGTAATTGGACTACTGAAGTAGAAGAAAAAGGGATTTGCCCACTCAAAATTTGCTTTATGTATAATACAAAATGCACAGAAAAGGCATACTTCTCAATACTAGATTGTAGAATGTCACTCGAATACAAGCGACTTCTTCTAGCTTTATGGTGGGATATTTTCCACTGAGGAGCGTAATTGAAAAGCACAACCAATTTATAATTCTAGTCTTCTAGAGCTCCACCTCTGTTTTATTGATAAAGAAGTCTTAGTTAAAACTGTTGACAGTGAAGGATCTTCCTCCAGTTCCTATCAAACTACTCTAGTAAACAAGCTCAGAGGCTGGACAGCACACTAAATTTGTGTACTTTAGCGTGTATGCAAGGACGGCGCACAGACAGAGGTACCAAGGGAAGGGAGATGATAAGCCATTCTTCTATTACAGTGTCCCCACATATCACAATAATTTTGGGTAAACTATTGAATGATGTTACCTTCAAGGGGCTTAAATATCATATAATTGAACAAGCTAAACTTTTGTAGCTATAATGATTATACACTTGCAATTCATGCTTCCCCAGGCCAGACCAATGCATTAAATTAACCAGCATGAGAACACAAATAATCAAGCAGTCAAAAGGGAATATCAGATCCAGAGTATTCAAAGATTAAAGGCTAGCCTACTATAGTTGGTGATTTGTACATTTTGCTAAGGGCTAGTAAGTACACACCTGAAAGCTTTCACACCATCTTTGAGTTGAGGGTTCTCCAGAATATTTCTTGGAGTGATAGGAACATCTGCAACAATCGCATGCAAAGGTATAATGCACACAAATGCTAAACAGTACTCGTGAACTAATAAAAACCACTCAACAATATCAATAAAAGGCAGGCCATCTTGTGGTCACTTACTATACTGTTGGAGGACCTTCACTGCCAATGCACTAAATCCACATCGAGGAGCATCTGGAACACCCTTCATGTAAATGACTATGGGATTTTCCTTAACATCCTAAAGAAGAAGCTATAACTAATTAAAATAATAACTAGATATCTTTCTTGAACAAGAAGACAAAAACGCTTGATCAAAAAAATTTGATATTCAAAAACCCCTTTTCAGAACCACCGATAGCCGCATACCTTCCTGACAACATCTTGCAAAGAGAAACCAGAACCCTCAAGCTTGCTGGTCGGTTTGAAGTCTTCATGTGTATCAGAATCGCCAGTTGTAGAATATTTCAAGCCTTGCTGAAAAACAGATCCGGATAATGCCACCTGCTCAAAAATGTCAAAGATAAACTCAGACCACTGTCACTCTGAAGATAAATCACGAATTAGTTGAAAAGCAGGAAAATTAGACAGATTTAGGAACCACCACTTGTGGTAAGCAGTCAAAAGAAACATAATGTATGAAAACTGAAACATTGTAAGATTTTACTACAGTTATATTCTGAGTTAAATCCATTATGTTCACACTGTAATGAGAGCCCAATTAAGCTTAAAGCCTTCTGTCTTGTCAAATTCTGGAGCGCACTCATCACCCAAAGAGGTAATTTTCTGTTATGACCAGGATCTTACACAGTAATTTGCTTTCAAGTTGGAATAAGCTTTAATAGAAGTTTAAAAAAATATTTATTTGAAGATGTGACGAAGAAACTAATGTGATGCTAACACCAATTTCACCAAATGTCAAGGTCAACAAAGTGTTTATGACCAAAATATGGTGCAGTTAAACAGTCTGACTAACCAGGACAGATCAAAAACCCTATTTGGAGAGACGTAACAATTCACTATCTTGCAGAGATGGATATTACATTCAAGAATAATACTCAGACCAGTGATCTCAGACTTCTGGTGTGCTGGCACCAGCCAATTGTAGAGATAATAGGCAAGCAGTACACAGGACAGCTTCCCGCCAATTTTTTTTCTCCATCAGCCAATAGGAGCCCACAGGTGTGTAACCACTGGTTGAACTAACGTTACAATACATTCAAAGCTCTGATGCTCGCAAAGAAATCTTCAATGATAAATTTCCCCAAAATGGATCAGCTAAGGGACATATCCAGGATAAGAACGGCCCACAATAAATAGATAAATTATTACAATATCATGTCAACCTGACATAGATCCTCCTAGTTGGTGCAGAAATCTAGGCAAGGGGGGAAAGATTGAAGTTTGCCATCAAACCCTGAAAGGATAACTAGGAAACTTGTCTCCTTGCAACTCAAATTAGGCATATGCGACCAGAAAGCATATGTTTAGCAGTTCCAATAGACTTTCTACTTCTTGTATAAGCACAAGGACCAATAATTGCATGATGTGGGAGAAGATATGGATGAATTGTTTAAAAAACTACTCACTAGATTCATTACGTTGGCCCTTATAAAATTGGATAGAGAGAGAAATCTAAGATCTTCCATAATATGAAGTATGATCAATAAATCATGGGTGCAGTATAAACGAATTTAAGATCATAACACGTAAATGGAGCTTAAACGATTACAGGACATGCATCAATGAGGATATCTTCATGTGAGGTTTGGAATACAGTTACTTTGCTGTTTGTCTCTTTCTTAGTAGTTTAGAAGACATCTAATTGTAAAGCTTGGAGAACAAACAACGACTAGACCTCCATGGCCCACTTAAATCTAAGAACTTTTAGCACCAGTAACCTACCTATTACAACAACAATGTATTTTGCTTTGTCCAATGAGATCCTACAAACACTCGAGCCTAGGGGATAAGGAAATCATACCTCCAAAGCACAAAGCAGTGAGCCACCATGATCACCGAGATTGATAGGAAAAGGATTTAACGTATTTATTAATAAGCATCCAAGTTTACCTTCCATATTACTCTTGCTATCATTATATACGCCTTATAGCGTGAAATAGAAAAGGCAAATGAAATCGTAATGTTGAGCACCCACAGAATCATTAATGAATTCAAGACAAAGCAGCTATCGGGTTCTCCTACTGTTTGCAATAAAGAAATCATCTTCCGGCAGTAAATCACCGATTCAATATCTCATGAGTCAACATACTATTACAAGTAAATAACTGCATGAGAAGACTGACAAATGGAGTTATATTCTTACCTTAGAACTCAATGGTTGACTAGAACTCAAAAGGCCCTTGAAGACTGTGTTCGATAATAACCTCGCCATGCTTCAAACTCGAAGCTAATATGGGAAGGTTCAAATTATGCTTTCTGCATAAAAACACAAGTATGTCGGGGGCTTCAAGTAAAGCATAGTGAAATAAAACATGAAACTTGAACATCCAAAATTTCAGCAATAATAGTTCATTTTTTACGGCCATTTTTTTTTTTTGAAATACCAACAAGAACCCAAATCAAAATTGAATGAAGCATTTATACAAACAGTTAGAAGGCACAAAATAACTACATGCTTTCCTGTGTCTATTTGTCCATGACGGATGAGAAAAGGGAATAGAAAATTGAGGGGAAAATCGAATCTATGAAAGAGAGTAGAACTCAAGGGAGAAATATAGCAGAACTGCTTAAATAATAATAAGTTGAATGCGAGGTACCTGCGCCTTCGATGAGACGAGCGGGATGTTGTCAGCTTGGGAGAGGAAGTGGTGTGTATTTATTAGTGTTGGGAAATAAAAGAGATAGTAACCTTGAAATAGACTGTAAACCTAAATCACAGCATTAAATCAGAGTGGCGCAGCGGAAGCGTGATGGGCCCATAACCCATAGGTCCCAGGATCGAAACCTGGCTCTGATAAATACAAAAATGTTATTTTTTTTTGGATTTTGTAGGATTCTATTTCTTTTTATTATAGTTTCTTTTTGTCGATTTTATTTCTTTTATTTTGGTATTCTGTTTCTCTTTATAGTTTCATTTTTCTCTGTATTGTTTCCTTCAAAGGAAAACCACTTTGGAATTTATTTTTTGGATTTCATATCATTTCTGTGGATTTTATTTCTTTTATTTTTGTTTTTTTATATTGTAGTTTCATTTTTGTCTGTGCTATTTTCTTTAAAGGAAAACTAGTATTTTGGAATTCTTTGTTTTCTGGATTTTTTTTTTTTTGTTTTTGTTTCTCTTTTATAAAAATGACTACTTTTTTGGATTTTATTTCTTTCATTTTGGATTTTTGGGATTTTGTTACTCTTTTAAATAAAACCACTATTTATTTATTTCTTTACTTTGTTTCTCTTTCATATTATTGTATCATTTGCCTGTATTATTTTTTTTTTTTGAGGAAAACCACTATTTTGGAATTCTATTTTTTATATAGCATTGTTAGAGGAAAGAGGGGGCAACCCCTATGTCAAGTTGTAGTGAGGGAAAAAACTCAGCTTCACAATTTAATTCGCTACCACCATCTCTTTCTTTCAAACCAACTAGTTGCGCCCACATGTCAAACACAGAAGCACTCTTCAGCGGCAAAAAACGCAAATGCCTCACAATAATCGCTTCGAAAAAAGCGAACTGCTTCAAAAATGCGGACTGTTGTATATAAAGAATTACGATCATGATCGCGGTGCTTAAAAAATGTCTTATTTTTTAGCCTTATTAGGATTGCGACCATAATCGCAGACCTCACAAAAATGCCATATTTCTGAGTCTCTATTAGGATTACGATCATTATCTCAGTCCTAAAAAAATACAAATTTTCAGTCTTTATTGGATTACAACAATGCGCAGTCCTCGCAAAAAGTCCTAATTTTCAATTAATAAAAAGAGTGTGACCATTCCTCGCAGTCTTCTAGTAAATGAGTGCAATCATAGTCGCAGTTTTCACAGAGGACTGTGATTATGATCACATCCCTCATAAAAATGTCATATTTCTAAGTCTTCATTAGGACTGCAATCATAATTGTAATCCTAAAAACACAATTTTTCAGTCTTTATTGGGACTTCGACAATGATCGCAGTCCTCGCAAAATGTCTTAATTTTTAATTAATAAAAAGAGTGCGATCATAGTCGCAGTCTTCTAATAAAAGATTGCGACCATAGCGACTGCGATCATGAGTCATAGTCCTCATATCAGTTTCGCCATCATCCGCAGACCCCGGTTCATCGATATTGAATGATGCCCAATGCTTTTCAGATCTAAAAACCATATCGATCACAAACAAAACTCATTGTGAACACGAACAAAAGAGATCTGCAAAAAGCCGATCCAAAAAATAATGGTCTGAAGGCTCAGCCCCTGAGAACCCCCAGATGGAGGCTTCCCCGCCCCTCCAACTCCCACGGTGACCTGACCGCGCTGGTCGATTCACGAATAAATTTGCGTCGTAGTCAAGGTTGAGGGGATAGCATTGTCGATGGCGATGGAAAAGAGTAGAAGAGGAAATGAAAATATATAAAAGAAGTGGTGGTTAGGAGGAATCATATGCTAATGTGGATAGGGCTGTGTGAATAAAAATATGAAACTGAGTTTTTTTCCCATAATTATGAATGAAAGTAGGTGGCTATAGCGAAAACTTTTAAGAAGAAATTACTAGAATAAATTATATTTTTATTAAATTTTTATGTCTCCAGGAATTGAAGATATTTCTAATAAAAATAAAAAAAGGAATATTTCACGACAACCTCCTATTTTGCTTCATAATTAGAAAAAAACTCAGCGTCATAATTGGATTCACTATAGTCTCATCCACGTCAGCGTAAACTGATTGCTTACAATCATCACTTATTTATATATTTGCATTTCTTATTTTACCCTCTCCATTACCTCTATTCGTGCTCGCAACGAGTTTTATTTGTGTTTAGATTTAGAAAGCATTAGGGAACATTCGTGTCAGTGGACCGGGGGTCTGTTAGTGACACTGATGCTGATATGAGGATTGTGACTCATGATCGCAGTCATCTATGAGGACAGATTCAGAAATAAGGCATTTTATTAGGATGGTGACCATGATCATAATTCTCACAAAAACTAAAAAAATAGGACATTTTGTGAGGATTGCAATCAGTCACAGTCCTCTTTTAGGATTGCGATCATGATCGCAGTCCTAACAAAGACTTAAATAGAACATTTTTCTGAATATTGCGATTACAATCACAGTCTCAATAAAGAGTGCATTTTATGAGGACTGCGATCATGATCACAATCTTCAAAAATAGAGTTGTGATCATTTTGTGAGGACTGAAATCACAATCGCAGTCTTCAGAAATAAAGTATTTTTGTGAGGACTGTGATCATAGTCACACTTCTCTATACTGTGATCATTTTGTGAGGACTGCGATAATAGTCGCAGTTTTCAAAAATAGAGCATTCGAAGCGGACCGCTTTTTTTAAGTGATTACTTAGGGGCATTTTTGTCATTCGTCGTTGATGAGCGCTTCAGCGCTTGACACTCGGGCACACATACTTACTTTATAAAAGGTGGTGGCTGAATCAAATAATATTATAAAGCTGAGTTTTTTCTTAATTACAGTTCGACAAAAGGGTGCGGCGAGATGCCCAATAAAAATCTACTTCATTTAGTTTTATTTGTTTAGTAATCAATTAATCTAGATTAAGAAACCCGTCAACTTATATAAGTTATTTTCGGTGAAATTCTCATGAATCATGATATATCTCGTGCACATTTTCATAATGAATATGCCAAATTTGTAGTTAATAAAATTAAATTACTGATCATAATTTCAAGAACACAAGTCATATACAATCTTTCTCATGTAAAATAGTTTAGGTTAGGAAATACTTCTAATTTGACCTTAACTTAAATTCTTGATAATTCGGGGATTGTACCTTACTTTAATTTAGTTATGATTAATTAATAACTAATCAAGCTGATACTAATTATCTTCAAAACACAAATTCTACTAAAGATAAAGATATGATGTCAAGTTGTAAATAATGATAACAAAAAAGACATACTGAAAATAATGCAAAATTATTAGATATTTATTCATATAATTGCAACCAAAATATTAGATTCATTTTATTGAAAAAGTAGTCCACTTTTTTTTTTTGAATTAAAGTTGTAATCCCATTTTCCAACCTAACCCTTCAGCCACAGAGAGGTTATATAGAAGTTGATAAAATTCTCTCTTCTATTTTTGTTTTTTTTAGATAAGCACATGATAACTATTAATTGATAATTTTTCTTTATCATTTTCATATATATTATCTCATACTTAAATTCATATAATCATTACTGAAACATTTTCTTAGTACCTTATGATACAGATAAATTAAAATTTGTTTACAATGCTCAATACAATATTTATATTAAAAATAATTATTTGACAATTAATCAGCATAAAATAATTATATTTTACTATTAATTTCTTTTTAATCTCTTTTTAACGTGCATAATATGTGCCCGGTATACTAGATATAATACTATAAGAACACCAATTGGAATGTCACAAAAGATTCCATTATCACTTTTAGCTTTTTAGGATTTTTTTTTCATTCCTCAAATAAACTTTAAAGATATGAGCTATTAAACAGGGATATTTTAGTAAAATTAAATTTTGTTAAATTTATGATATCATTTTGAATTTAAAATCTTTCTTTAAGGATAATTATTAAAAAGTTTATTGATTCTATCTGATTATGCTTATTATTATTATTCTTAATGGTAATTATAATTCAAAAAATGACACAATTTTATATATGTTAGCTTCATCAAGTTAATATTTTGGTATGGTTCATTGAATTTATGATTTTGGTAAATGATGTAAATATGATTTATTTTTTTAAAATAAAAAATTTTACTTATTAATTAAATCTGTTTTATTTGTGTGTGTGACTTTTTTGTAGGTCTATTGGAGAAGGCAAAACTTAAAGAAACTGGAGAGCCCATTTGATTTATACATTTTTTTTGAAATTTTATTGTAATTAATTTTCAATGATTATGGTGATACTAGATGGATACAAAAATATGTTACCTCTTTTTTCTTATTTAGCCTTCGGCCATGAATATCTATTCAAATGAAAATTATATAATATCTACTTTTATAATAATTCTCAATTTAGAAAATCTGACTTTCTATTTCTGAAAACAAACTCCCCATTTAGAAAGGAGAATATACAAAATTAGGTGAAAATATATATTGAGACAAATGGTATGATTTTTCTTATTTATTCTTTTAGTTTATTTGTTTAGTTTATTATTAAATATGCGTCTAATTAGCAACTTATATTTTAAATCAATTTAAATTATAAGTTGACAAGATAATGATTATCTTAAATTTCTAAGTTCTATCTAATTCATAATTTATTTATGAGTTTCTCAAATTCTATTTTCCTCCTCTTAGTGAAATAAGCAATATTTTGTAGACCTTGTAAGACTTTTAATAAAAATCTTTATAGAATTACTTTAACATAACTCTTTATTTTATATCTCTATCAGATAAACTATTTAATGAATAAATTTTTAAATAATATATATTAATTTATACTTAGCATCATTACTTGTCAAGTTTTTTCCTTAAAACATACATAGCATGTGTTTGATATACTAGTTTAATAATAATTAGACTAAGTATAGGATTGAAACCTAACATAAATTTGCAGAGAAAACAACTTCTAAGACCACTATTTTTGGATATGGGATTTTATTTCTATTATATTGTTAGATTAATGAAACTAAATTAGTGGCATAAAATATATTTTTATTGAATTATTTTATATCTCGAAGTTGAAATTGTTTCAAAAATTATCTATGTTTATCAATAAATTTTAAAAATCAACAATCTAGATTAAGAAACTTATCAACTCACCTAATTTTTTGGGTGAAATTTCTTATAAATCATGACATATTTCATATATGCGATATCATGATTATACCAACATTATACTTATTATTAACAAATAAAATAATTACTTATTATTTTTGGAACAAAATGTTAGTCTCACATTAAGGTGGCCCACTAACCTTGGTTAATTAATTGGATTCCTAATTAAAGTTAACTGATATTAAAGATGCCCATATTAATGTTACATTTATATATAAGTTAATAATCACATGAGGTATAAAGGAACCATGATGGGTGGTTTTATCTCAGGGGTTATTTTAGTAAATGTTAGACCCTCTTCTCTCCTCCTGAAAAGAATATAACCTAGGCTCATTATTTTGTGTGCAAGAAGCGAATCCATCATAATTGCAAGGTTGTGAAAAGAAAAGGAGACAGAGAGAAGAAGGGTCTGCATTAGGGTTCTTGCAGGATTAAAGAGAAAGATCAGATCTTCATCCATCTACCTTCTTCTTCCACCTTTCAATGGCTTCAGGTATGGATTTATGTGTATTGTTTAATTATATATATTCAATTCTTGAGATGTTTTGATTCTAGATTCATGGCTAGTTTTAATCCGCATTATAGTTTTAATCCTTACATTTGGTATCAAAGCCTGTGTTTTAGAATCAATACATCTTGGATTATGGATTATGGGAAATTAGGATTTTTGATTAATGTTTAAAAATCAAATTTTTGATCTTTTAATTGTAGAATTTTAAGAGGATTTATTAACCCTAATGTTCTGTTCAATTTCCTCTAATTGTACAATAGATTGGGATCAAATTTCAGGAATTATTAACCCTAATTTTCCCTAATTTAATATTTCCGTCGGTAATCTAGAACTGCCCGTGATAACAGCTTCGTCGACTATTAGTCGACTAGCCCGAAACACTAGTCGACTAAGTATTTTTTCAGAAACTTAAGAACTCTCTGTTTCGGTACAGGAGTCGACTAATTATTTTATGTAGTCGACTAATAAAATGTATAGTCGACCTGATATTTTGTGTAGTCGACCAATTAGGGTATAGTTGACTTATAATTTTGCCCAAGTCGACTAACAGAGTGACTCGAAAGTTGGGAGCTCTCTGTTGACTTCAGGAGTCGACTTAATTTATGATCAGTCGACTAATAACAAGTATAGTCGACTTATTACCTTGACCTAGTCGACTAGACTTGATAATAGTTAGTCGACTTGATTTGACCCCAAGTCGACTTGATTGACCCTAGTCGACTGGAACTCCCACTATAGTCGACTTATATTGTTCCAAGTCGACTAGTAGTTCTTTGACCAGTCGACTAGTGTTGGTATAAGTTCAATCATAAAAGTAAGTTACACATTTAAGTTATTGTGTTAATATTGATTGATGTTGGTCAAGTAATAGAACTGAAGTATTATAGTATTACTCAAATAAAAGATTAGAGAATATTATTGGTTAGTTTTGTATCCATAAGGCTTATTGATTTAGTAGTTGCCAAAGTGACCTATGTTAGTAAACCTTATGAATATACAACTACATAAAAGGCTTGTCAATGTAAGTGACATTAAAGTCAATAATATTCTCGATGGCGGTTCTAGTTATGAGATTGGGACTGGCCCAAAGGAAAGTCTCTTTCAAATAATTAGGAACCGGGGTAGGGTAGTGTAATTTATGCAACTTAGTGGTGTAGAATTGGATACCCAAAGGTAACATGACTTACTGTCTAAGTAGCATAAATTATATTAGACCTACATTGGTGATAAAAGAGTCTCACCTAAAGAGTGAATACTGGATATGCTTAGGTTTCGCCCAAAGGAGGAATCAAAGTGATATCAATAGTTCATCTTCATTAAATTTAAAGTTTTTGTATTGATTCGAGGCCTTAATGTGAGCTATGTCCTATTTTGTTTCAGTGAACGTTCCCACTTCCCTTCACACTCATGCAACTAGCATTCCAGCCCTGGATGGTACAAACTTCTCTGAGTGGTTTGAACATGTCCAATTTACACTGGGTGTTCTGGACCTTGACATGGCTCTTTTAGTAGAGAAACCTGATGAAGTGAATGCTGAAAGTATAGCAGAACAAGTTAGCCATGCCAAAGCTTGGAAAGGTCGAATAGACTCAGTCTCATGTTCATCAAGATGACCATTGCCAATAACATCAAGACTTCACTCCCACATACTTCTAGTGCATCAGAACTTTTAACTGCTGTTAAAGACCGATTTAAGTCTGCAGATAAGTCATTAGCTGGCACCCTTATGGCTGAACTTACTACTATGAAATATGATGGCAGTAGAGGAGTTCAACAATACATTCTTAATATGACTGATAAGGCTGCGAAGTTAGGATCACTGGGAATGAAAGTGGATGAATCCTTCTTAGTACAGTTCATCCTCAACTCACTTCCCTCTCAGTTTGGGCCATTCAAGATCCACTATAATACTCATAAGGATAAGTGGAATCTGAATGAGCTGACTGTATGTGTGTACAAGAGGAAGTGAGACTGAGGCAAGAAGGGCATCACTCAGTGTTGGCAGTGTCTCAAGGAGCTATCCATAAGAAAGGTAAATATGGAAGAGGTAAGAGGTTTCCATCAAAGAAAGGGAATGACCGTGGAGAAAGTAGCCAAGGTCATGGAAAGGTTTTCACTGTCAAATGCTACTTCTGTGACAGAAAAGGACATGTGAAGAAGGACTGCAACAAGAGGAAGGCTTGGTTCGAAAAGAAGGTATGAATCTTTCTTTTGTATGTTATGAATCAAATCTTGCTGAAGTTCCTTCTAATACTTGGTGGATTGACTCTGGAGCCACAACTCACATAACTAATTCAATGCAGGGATTCCTTACAACCCGGAAACCGAAGGAAAGTGAGAGATTTGTCTTTATGGGGAACCGTCTTAAAGTGGAGGTCGAGGCTGTTGGTACTTACCGACTACTCTTAAAGACGGGTCATCAGATGGATCTTGAAGACACTTTTTATGTACCTTCGATTTCTAGGAACTTAATGTCATTATCCAAATTAGATGTTGTTGGATATTCTGTTTTATTCAGTTGTGGAAAACTCAGTTTAATGTTTAATTCAATGTCGGTTGGACACGGAATTTTATGTGATGGTTTATATAAAATTTCCTTGAATGATGAGTTTGCACAATCTCTTTTATCTCTGCATTCGAATGTTGGTATTAAATGTGGCTTAATTAATGAAAATTCCTCTATCTTGTGGCATAGACGACTGGGGCATATCTCCAGGGATAGAATTATAAGATTAGTGAAGAATGGGATTTTAGATAACCTAGACTTCACTGATTTTGATGTGTGTGTGGATTGCATAAAAGGAAAGCAAACCAAACACACTAAGAAAGGTGCCACAAGAAGTAAAGAGCTTCTTGAAATAATTCATACAGATATTTGCGGACCACTCTCTATTCCATGTTTTACGGGAGAGAGATATTTTATCACCTTTATAGATGATCTGTCACGTTATGGTTATGTGTATCTAATTCATGAAAGTCTCAGACTGTTGACATCCTTGAGGTGTTCATTACAGAAGTCGAGAGACAATTAGATAGAAAAGTTAAAATCATAAGATCAGATCGAGGTGGTGAATTTTATGGAAGATATGATGAGTCAGGACAACATCCTGGCCCATTTGCCAAATTTCTAGAAAAGCATGGTATTTGTGCTCAATACACAATGCCAGGTACGCCTCAGCAGAATGGTGTTGCTGAAAGGCGAAACCGAACTCTTATGGATATGGTTAGGAGCATGATGAGCTTCTCTAATGTACCCAATTCATTGTGGAATGAAGCCTTAAAGACTGCTATGTATATCTTGAACAGGGTTCCTAGTAAGGCAGTCCCAACAACTCCTTTCGAGTTGTGGACTGGTAGGAAACCTAGTTTAAGACATTTACATGTTTGGGGTTGTCCATCAGAGGCTAGAATTTATAATCCACAAGAAAAGAAATTAGACTCAAGAACAATATCTGGGTATTTCATTGGTTATCCAGAAAAGTCTAAGGGGTACAAATTTTATTGTCCTAACCATAGTACAAGAATTATTGAAACTGGTAATGTCAGATTCCTTGAGAATGGCGAAATTAGTGGGAGTGATGAACCAAGAAAGGTAGATCTTGAGGAGGTAAGGGTAAATATCCCAGTACCCTTTCCTTCAAGAGAAATTGTTGTCCCTCAACTTGATCATCAGAACAACATAATGATGTTGGTTCACCACTCCATGAGGATATTGCCATTGAAAATGCAGTAGAACCACCACAACCGGCAGCTTTGAGGAGATCTCAAAGGGAAAGAAGACATGCTATTTCAGATGATTATGTGGTGTATCTACAGGAATCTGATTATGATATTGGGATTAATAAAGATCCAGTTTCATTTTCACAAGCCATAGAATGCAATGATTCTAGTAAATGGATTGATGCTATGAATGAATAGTTGAAATCTATGGACCAAAATAAAGTCTGGGATCTCGTCGAATTGCCTAATAACTGTAAGAAAGTCGGGTGTAAATGGGTTTTTAAGACCAAGCGCGACTCTGAAGGCAATATCGAATGATATAAGGCCAGACTTGTGGCTAAAGGTTTCACTCAGAAAGAAGGCATTGACTATAGAGAAACCTTCTCTCCAGTATCAAAGAAGGATTCTCTTAGAATCATTATGGCCCTTGTAGCTCATTATGATTTGGAGTTACATCAAATGGATGTGAAAACGGCTTTTCTAAATGGAGATTTGGATGAGGAAATTTACATGGAGCAACCTGAAGGGTTCGCAAAGGAAGGAAAAGAACACTTGGCTTGCAAATTAAAGAAATCCATATACGGACTTAAACAAGCTTCCAGGCAATGGTATATAAAGTTTAATGATACCATTACCTCTTTCGGATTTACAGAAAACACTGTTGATCAGTGTATATATCTAAAGATCAGTGGGAGCAAGTTTATTTTTCTGGTTCTGTATGTGGATGATATCTTATTAGCCAGTAGTGATATTGGTTTGCTGTATGAAACTAAAAGCTATCTTACCAAGAACTTTCAGATGGTTGATATGGGTGAGGCAACTTATGTTATTGGCATAGAGATCTTCAGGGATAGATCTCGAGGATTGCTAGGATTGTCTCAGAAAGGGTATATCAATCGAGTCTTGAAAAGATTTCATATGGAAATGTGTTCAGTCAGTTGTGCACCCATCATGAAGGGTGACAAATTAAGTGGGAGCCAGTGTCCTAGAAATGACTTAGAAAAGGGTCAAATGCAGAAAGTTCCTTATGCGTCAGCAGTTGGGAGCTTGATGTATGCACACACTTGTACCAGGCCAGATATCAGTTATGCTGTTGGGATATTGGGAAGATACCAGAGCAATCCAGGAATGGAGCACTGGAAATTAGCTAAGAAGGTAATGCGGTATCTTCAGGGAACGAAGGACCTTATGCTCACATATAGGAGATCTGATCAGTTGGTAGTGATCGGTTATTCGGACTCAGATTTTGCTGGTTGCCCAGATAGCAGGAAGTCCGCCTCAGGCTTTATTTTCTTGCTAGCAGGTGGGGCAATCTCGTGGAAGAGTATAAAGCAGTCTATCACTGCTGCATCCACGATGGAGGCTGAGTTCATAGCATGTTTTGAAGCCTCGAATCATGCATTATGGTTACGGAATTTTATCTCAGCACTTGGTGTAGTTGACTCTATTGGCAAGCCGCTGAAGATATATTGTGATAATACAGCAGCCGTTTTCTTCTCTAAGAATGGTAAGTACTCTAATGGTTCCAGACACATGGAACTTAAGTACATGGTGGTTAGAGAAAGAGTTGAGAAACAGAAGGTGTCAATAGAAAGTATAAGTACCACTTTAATGGTTGCTGATCCAATGACTAAAGGATTGCCTCCAAAGACATTCAAGGAACATATTGTTAGAATGGGTCTTTTGAGCAATCTGTAAATGTATATTTTTGGTACTTATGTAATTGACATTATTGCGCAATAAAAGTTTGTTTCTGTGTTTCCTGTTATCCAATTATGTGTGCACATATTATGTATGGATGTTTGTTAAATAGGAAAAGTCTTGATAAGACAATTACAGGGGTCATTTTGGTTATGGACTCAATTAGTAAGGGTTATCAATGTTGTGGTACATAGAAGGGAGTATGACATGGATGTTGTATAACCGCTATGACTCGCGTTGGTGGTTCAAGCTAATTGCAGTATTACAGTATTTCATAATTTGGGCTTATCAGTTATTGTTTTTAAAAAAATTCGTGATCACGTGTCAAAGTTTTCAGTATGGAATCCAATGGAGTCAAAATATTTTTGAAAATGAGTCTTTTCTTTTATTTGTTTTCTAAAGTTTTAACCTAATCGGTTTAGTGGTCCAAGTGGGAGAATGTTAGTCTCACATTAAGGTGGCCCACTAACCTTGGTTAATTAATTGGATTCCTAATTAAAGTTAACTGATATTAAAGATGCCCATATTATTGTTACATTTATATATAAGTTAATAATCACATGAGGTATAAAGGAACCATGATGGGTGGTTTTATCTCAGGGGTTATTTTAGTAAATGTTAGACCCTATTCTCTCCTCCTGAAAAGAATATAACCTAGGCTCATTATTTTGTGAGCAAGAAGCGAATCCATCATAATTGCAAGGTTGTGAAAAGAAAAGGAGACAGAGAGAAGAAGGGTCTGCATTAGGGTTCTTGCAGGATTAAAGAGAAAGATCAGATCTTCATCCATCTACCTTCTTCTTCCACCTTTCAATGGCTTCAGGTATGGATTTATGTGTATTGTTTAATTATATGATGTTATTTTGAGATGATTGATTCTAGATCCATGGCAATTTATCCGCATTAAAGTTTGTTTTATATCTTACACAAAAATCATGTCCCATCTTTCTCATGTAAAAATTATTTAAATTAGGAAGCATTTCTACTTTTTAATCTCAACTGAAATTCTTTATACCTTGCTTAATTTAGCTAATCAAATAATACTCATAATTTAGAAATACAATTTCTACTCAAAATTCGATATAGAGATGTAAATAATTATAACCAACAATTAATCTATTTTAGAGGGAAATAGTGCCCAAACTTTCACTTTGAATTGTTTTCTATGTTCCAACTGTACTATTCTCTTATATTAGATATAGTCCATTTAGCTATTTTTGGAATTTATAATAGGTTGGTTTTCAGAGGAAACCCACTAATTTTTTTGGGATTTTATAGTTTTTGTTTTTAGAGAAAAATAGTGCCCAAACTTCCATTTTGAATTGTTTTATATATTCCATCTGTATTCTTCTCATATACTAGATTAGTCCATTTAGCTATTTTGGGAATTTACTCTTTTTATATGTTGTAGTTTGATTTTCAGAGGAAACCCACTATTTTTTTATTTTGTAGTTTTTATTGTTCTTAGAGGGAAATAGTGCTCAAACTTTCAGTTTGAATTGTTTTCAAACTTCCTTCTCTATTTTCTCTTATGCTAGGTTAGTCCATTTAGCTATTTTGGGATTTTTTTTTTAACTCATTCTTTTTTTTCAGAGGAGACCACTATTTTTGGATTTTATTATATTATATTATTGTGGTGCAGATTTTTCACCGCGAGTAATCAGAAGGTCTATTTGCACCACAAGCAAAAGTAGAGAAGCATAGAGTGTGTGAATAAAAATAATACACAATACATAAAAGAAGAGACACAAGATTTTATGTGGAAACTCAAATCGGAAAAAAAAACACGGGGAGGAAGTGAAAATTCACTATAATTCACTGATTATACTATTTACAACGATTATATGCTAGAGTCTTAGTACTAGGCTTTTTTGTAAATAGGAAAATGTGCATTCTTTTCTCGCTGGAGGAGAATGTCTATTTATACTTGATCTGATCTGCGCGCATAAAGACGGATGTTACGGGCGTGATCCTCGTAATCACACGATCTGCACATGTTGATTTGTTGTAACGGTCAAGATAATTGGCGCTTAATTGTTGGGATGCATGCAGAGAAATCCGCCTCTGTCCATAACTATCCAGACTGGAGGGCGTTTCACGTTATGAACATAGAGAAAGATCAGGCTGCATAACTGAAGGCGAAGATCTGAAGTGATTTGTTTCCATGATATGATTGAAGGTGGAGATCGGGAATGATATGTTGATTTGATTGTCTTGTGCGAAGTTGAGTCTCCGGAATGGAGGGTTCCGGGATGGCTGAGAGCGTTGGAGCCCCTTGATGAAAGCTCTTCTCGGAGAGAAGAGTGGCTTCTGGAATGGCTTTGGAGTGACGAAGGATTTGGTTACTAGAATATGTATTATCGTCTCGTGAGGGTCAAATTTTAACCACTACAGATGCCAAATTTTTACCACTACAGATGCCACATGCTCTTCCACTTGTCAGGGCCTGCGAAAGAGAAGCCAGGAGAGCAGAGTTGGTGAGAGATTCTTTGGCACCTCTAGCTCTTCTTGATACTCGTGGGCAGGGGAAGATATAGATTATTAATGTGGATTATTCTGGATTGACTTGGAGATCGCGTTGTTGGATAACAACTGGCACGCCGATTGATTTGGTTCCTTGAAATTTATAACTGGCATCCATTCGGATCCTGGTGCCATGATGACAGATATTGTGGGAGAGTATCAGTTGATATTATGTCTTTTCAGTTGACCAAAATCCATGTGAACCGATTTTTCGAGGATTGAGAATTTTGAACTAGAGACGATTTGGCTCCTCCTCCTTTATCTATAAATTAGCTGGATCTTTCGGGTGAAAGTAGCATCCCCTTTGAGAAATCAGTCTCTGAAGTTTTCCTCTGTTATCTTGCTAAGTCATCATGCATCCTTTTCTCCTCTTCATCAGATGGAGAAATGAAACGTGGAAAGGATGGTGATTGAGTCTCGGTCGCTTCGATTGGAACCGATGATCTGATTTCGGGTCGCCCATTTTTTAGGGGTAAGAATCGTTCTAAATATCTAATCCTCCCTCCATATTGGGCGTATAAGGAAGGAAGAGAAGGAGCTTTTCGGTCATGTGTGTTGGTAAATTATTTCTCACCCCAGAGCCTGATCCTCTTCCTCAGAACAACAAAGTGGAGAAATGCTACTTTATCCTTCTGGGGTGTTTTGTCGGATTCCGTCTGGTTGGATGCGTTGCCTTACTCTTGAGGGTTTCTTAGGGACCATTCGTGTAACGCCCCGATCCCACGGATACGGAGACGTCACTGCGACGTATATACGCAGGTCAGAAAATGCCCCCACGTATATACGCTAAGCATTTAGTACAACAAGGATCAGAGTACAACAAAGCGTGGTATTCATTCATATGCCAACTTAAAAGTACAAACTATAAAGTTATCACAGGATATGATAAACTATTACACATTACATGTGTCCTTTATCACAACCAAGTCCAAAAGTAAGATTTACAATATGAACACAAAATGCTCACGAGTTAGATGAAGATCCCGTGAGTCAAAAAGAGAAGTCTGGCACAAAGGACTGGAACTAGTCTGTCTGCTCACTAAGAAAAGCTTGATCCTCTGTGGACGGTTCCACTTCGATCCAAGCTTCGGAACCTGAACATACAAATCCAAGGGAGTCAGGACCTCCCAACAATGATCAAGCTACAGCCAAATGGCAAAGAGACAAGAATAAGGAAGTTGGAACAATATAATAAATATCAACCAGCAAGTAATGAAAGCATAAAGAGTAAGAGTCCGAATACAATGGATCCACAGTTAGCGTCCTTTATTATTATTACTTGTCTTACTGTGATATCTAGCTATGTGAACCAGCGTCCCAGCGCACATAGATCCATATCCTAGTAAAGCAAGGTTGTTATTGGAAACCAGCGGGGGTATCAATGAACTATGTTTACAGTGGGTCCCGTACATGCCCGGGACCACGGTCCAGGATTGTTCCGTTGCTTGGTGACGGAAACCAGCCGCAAGGCTAACAGGAGGGACTTATGTATGCCCTTATCATGATGGTACCAGTAATGAGGGAGCAAGCACTCCCCTCGGTCCCCTGGAGGCCCACAGGTTAGACCGGAAATTTAGTTGCACAACATACCTAATACCACTGTAAACATGTACACATATTGATATCCGCATGTTTCCCCCGACCCAATATAAGTTGGTCCAATTTTATACAAAAGTCAAGTGTATCATGCTTGGTGTCATGAGATGGCATGATAAGTGGTGATATTTATTAAGTAACAAGTCATGAAGTGAGAATATATAATAACATGTCATGAAGTAACAAGAGGTGGTATTCACCAAGTAACAGGTCATGAAGTACCAGTCATGAAGTACTAACAAGAATAATATATAGCACATGTACCAAAGATAAGACCCAAATTCAGAAAAGAAATCAACTATAACAGACAGTCAAAGTTAGTCGACTAGGTGGAATGGGTAGTCGACTAATAGTGGTCTCAAGTCGACTAACAGTCTGGTCTAGTCGACTAAAACTGGGTTCCAGAGAGTTGGATTTCTGTTTCAGGGAAAGTTAGTCGACTAGGGTGGAAAGGGTAGTCGACTAACAGTGATCTCAAGTCGACTAACAGATACGCTAAGTCGACTAAAACTGAGTTACAGAAAGTTGAGTTTCTGTTTCAGGAAAAGTTAGTCGACTAGGGTGGAATGGGTAGTCGACTAACAGACATATCAAGTCGACTAACAGTCAGGTCAAGTCGACTAAATCTGTTTTCCAGAGAGTTGGGTTTTTTCCACAGGAAAAGTTAGTCGACTAGGGTGGAATGGATAGTCGACTAACAGTGTTTTCTAGTCGACTAATAATTAGGCTTAGTCGACTAAAACTGTGTTTCAGAAAAAGGGTACGTTTCAAATAAATGAGTTAGTCGACTAATCCTTAGGTCAAGTCGACTAATCGTCTGAAAACAGAGTACAGAACAGAGTTTTCTGATGGTTGTGTTTGATGGTCAAATAACATGATTTTGAAGACACAAGTATACAAGATATGTAATCACAAGTATACTAAGAATAGTCCAAGTCTTGGTGAGTAAAAATACTCACTTCGAACAGTTATTTGAAGCTTTATGCGATCGAAAAGATCCCGTGCGACAATTATCACCAAAAGGATTCTCGGCGATATAACCGACGAAGAAAGATATGATCCCAATCCAAAAGTAGTTATGGATGAGGTGGAGATGATGGCCTTGGTGATGTTTTGGAGTTGGTGGTTGAGGTTGAGATGAAGGAGGAATTTGTGAAGACAAATTCTTTGGTGAAGTGAAGAAAAAAGTAAGAGAAAGGAAAAGGAAATGTTTATATAGGATTTAGACTTGTAAAGGAGGTGCAAATAAGGTAGAAGAGAGGGGGTTTTGTGTAAATAAAATGGGTGAGGTGTTTCTCTTGGCCAATCATGGCCGGCCATGGAAGAGAGAGAGAAAAGGAGGCATTAATGATGGAAGTGTGTGGAAGTGAGTGGAAGTTGGAATTTTAGAAAAAGTTTGTGGCTTGTGGAGGAAGGAAGGAAATAAAGGAAAAAGAAAAAGGAAAAAGAAAGTAAAAGAGAGGATATTTTCTTGAACTCAAAAAATGAAAATATTGAAAAGACAATTTCCCGGGTTTAAGTCGTGGATGCGGAAAACATTTCGGAAAATACCGAAATCGTCCCGAAATCAAGTATCTCGGAACGACTCGTAAAATTTATCGAAAATCAAGAATAATATTTTAAGACTCATGGTGAAATTCGTTTGAAGAAATAATTTATAGTTTTAAAACTAAAAATCCCGGAATCAGCTAGCTACCGCCTCCGGTGGAATTTTCATAATTTCATAAAATACTCATAAAAAGCATTTAGGTCAGAAATGTAATTCTAAGAGATAATGTCTAAAGGACCTTCTAGAAATTCCAATCTGTTTGTAAAATAAAAATCCGGGAATCGATCAGCAACACTGGTCGATACCGGTTTTGAAGATATTTGATTAAATTCAGGAAAATTCTAGAAAATCATATAAAATCTAAATTATTGGAAAATAATATTTGAAACTGAAATCGGTCAAATACAGGAAGTAAATAAAAAAAACGATCAAAAACAGAATACGCAACTAAGTACGTATTCCGGAAACGGGGTATTACAATCCATCCACCTTACAAAAAATTTCGTCCTCAAAATTTCAGAAAGTGAAAGGTAACAATAGAGAATGATAGAAAGAAAGAGTTTTACCAATTAAGTTGTGAAGAGTTGCGGATAACGCTCACGGATAACATCCTCTCGTTCCCACGTGGCCTCTCCTGGCACATGTCTGTTCCAAGACACCAACACTAATGGTATTGCCTTATTCTTCAGTGTCTTAACACTTCTATCCAAAATGGCCATCGGCTGCTCTTGATAGGACAAATCCGGTTGTAGTTCCAGTTCGGAGTGATCCAGGATATGACTATCATCTTTGACATACTTCCTCAACTGTGATACGTGGAAAACATTGTGCACTCCGTCCAAAGATGGCGGTAATGCCAATCGGTAAGACACATCTCCCACTCGGTCCAAAATCTCGAATGGGCCGATATATCTCGGACTAAGCTTTCCACGAGTACCGAATCGGATTACTCCTTTGGTGGGTGAGATCTTCAAAAACACATGGTCTCCTGCTTTGAATTCCAATGGCCTTCTCTTTGTGTCAGCCCAACTTTTCTGACGGCTCTGTGCTGCCCTGAGGTGATCTCTGATGATTCTGACTTTATCAGTTGTCTGAATCAGGATCTCTGGCCCCAAAAGTCTCCTCTCACCGACTTCGTCCCAACAAATCGGTGACCTACACTTTCTTCCATACAATGCTTCAAATGGTGCCATCTTGATACTTGCCTGATAGCTGTTATTATAAGAAAATTCAGCCAGATGAAGATGATCTTCCCATGATCCCTTGAATTCAACCATGCAGGCCCGCAACATGTCTTCAAGAATCTGGATAGTCCTTTCAGATTGCCCGTCTGTCTGAGGGTGATATGAAGTACTGAATTTCAGACGAGTTCCTAGACTTTCTTGAAGACTTTCCCAGAAATGTGATCTGAATCTTGTGTCTCTATCTGATACAATACTAACTGGAACTCCATGCAGACGAACTATCTCCTTCATGTATTTATCCGCCAGAACCTCTGTTGTTTGACCTACCCTGAATGGTATGAAGTGAGCTGATTTGGTGAGGCGGTCAATGATTACCCATACAGCATTATTACCCTTAGGACTGCGAGGTAATGCCGTGACAAAATCCATGGTGATGTGCTCCCACTTCCACTCAGGTATTGGTAAGGGTTGTAGAAGTCCAGCTGTCCTCTGATGTTCTATCTTTATCTGCTGGCAAACTAAGCACCTGGCTACATATTGGGCTATCTCTCTTTTCATAGCATTCCACCAAACTGCTTCTTTATATCCTGATACATTTTGGTTCCCCCTGGGTGTATGGAATAGGCTGAACTGTGGGCTTCTGCTAGAATCTTCTGTCAAACTTCTCCTTGGGGAACACAAATTCTGCTACCAAAATATAGTGCACCATCCGAATGAATACGGATATCGGTTCTCAATCCAGCCTCTACTTGAGCTCTGAATATCTGTAATCTGGGGTCTTCCTTTTGAGCTTCTTTGATCTCATTAATCAAGGCTGATTGAATCTGTAAGGTCATGAACTGTCCTGCCTTATCAGTTCCTTGAACTAACATCAAGTCCAATCTGATGATGTCTTGAATCAACTCCTTCTGTTGAGTAATTTGGACCAACATTCTATTCTCTGGCTTCCTGCTCAGTGCATCTGGTACTGTATTGACCTTGCCCGGATGATATTGCAAGTCTATATCATAGTCCGCCATCAATTCGAGCCACCGTCTCTGCCTCATGTTCAACTCCTTCTGTGTGAAAATATACTTGAGGCTCTTGTGATCCGTGTATATCAACACTTTGTCTCCCAGAAGATAATGCCTCCAGATCTTTAAGGCAAATATAACAGCTGCTAGCTCCAAGTCATGAGTTGGGTAATTTCGCTCATGAGGCTTCAGTTGCCTGGATGCATAAGCTATAACATGATCATGTTGCATTAGTACACACCCCAGGCCTTTTCCGGATGCATCACTGAATATGACCATCCCTCCTCTTCCTGAGGGAGTCCTCAAAATTGGAGCTGTAATGAGTCTTTGCTTCAACTGCTCAAATGCTGCGGTACACTCCTCTGTCCATATGTACCTTTCCTCTTTCCGGGTGAGCTGGGTTAACGGAGCTGCAATCTTAGAGAAATCTTGGACAAAGCGTCTGTAATATCCGGCTAGTCCAATAAAACTCTTAATCTCAGTCACCGTCTTTGGAATTGGCCAATCCTTCACTGCCTGGACTTTGCTGGGGTCAACTGAAATTCCTTCTGCTGAAATCATATGTCCAAGGAAGGCTATACTGTCCAACCAGAAGTCACACTTGCTCCGCTTAGCATGAAGCTGCTCCTGCTGGAGAATCTGCAATACTATCCTCAAGTGTTCTGCATGCTCCCTGTTGTTCTTTGAATAGATCAAGATATCATCTATAAAAACAACCACAAACTGATCCAAATAGGGCGAGAACACTCTGTTCATCAAATCCATGAAAACTGCAGGGGCATTGGTGACTCCGAAAGGCATAACTAGAAATTCATAGTGGCCATAACGGGTCCTGAATGCCGTCTTCGGAATATCCTCTTTCTTCACCCTTAGCTGATGGTAACCCGATTGTAAATCTAATTTAGAGAATACTCGAGCTCCATGAAGCTGATCAAACAGATCATCAATCCTTGGTAAGGGATACTTGTTCTTGATGGTAACTTTATTCAATTCTCTATAATCAATACATAGCCTTTTACCACCATCCTTTTTGTTTGCCAATAGTACTGGAGCTCCCATGGTGAAGTACTTAGTCGAAACAATCCCTTGTCAGAGTATTCTTGCAGCTGCTTCTTTAGAATCTCTAACTCCGTGGGTGCCATCCTGTACGGAGCCTTGGATATAGGAGCTGAGCCTGGAACAGTATCTATAGAGAATTCAATCATCCTTTCAGGTGGAAGTCCTGAGATTTCAGCAAACACTCCTGGGAATTCATCCCACACCGGTATCCTCTGCTTCTGAATCTCCGAAGTAGTCATCCGAGTCTTTCCCTTGGTAGACTTCGATTCTCCACTAAATTGGAATTCAGGCTGAAGAGGGATTCTGAAATTAATCTTCTTCTCCCTACAGTCAATAACTGCATAGTATTGGCTGAGCCAGGTCATGCCTAAGATTACGTCGTACCCTTTGGTGTCTAGTACGAGCATATCTATGGCCAAGGTTTTATCACAGAGTTTTACTGGACAATCAGCACAAACTCTAGTAGATATGACTACCCCATTCCATGTACTAATCTCCCATTTGTGGTCTAAAGATCTAACAGGTATAGAATGCAATGCCACAAAATGATCTGAGATATAACAATGGGAAGCACCGGAATCGAAGAGGGCTAAAACAGGTTTTGAGTATACCCTGATTTTACCTGTTATCACTTCCTCAGAAGTCTCGGCCTCTTCTTTCGTCAAATTATAGGCTTGACCCCTCCCACGTCCTGCAGCAGTCCTAACTCCTCTTTGGACTGGGCGAATAGCTTGTGGTGGAGGAGGGGGAAGAGCTCTCCTAATCATCGGTCCTTGGTTCCTCTGTCCAAGTGGCCCTGGAAATGCTCTCTGTCCATTTGGTCCCTGAAGTGCCGGCAAAGCTTGATTGGCTATCCCCATTTTTCTGTGTGGACAGGCTTCTATGGAATGGTCACGGGAACCACATACCAGGCATAATCCATTTGCCCTACGGCAATTTTGTCGAGAGTGACCTGGTTTCTGGCAATAGCTACAGAAGAAAAGTGGTTGGGCCGTCTGGAAAGGAGCTGGTCGGAATGGTTGTCTCAATGCCTGAACCTTTGCTGCTCTGAATGGGCCTCCTCTTCCCATTGGTGAAAATGGCCTCTTCATGGCCTGGTTCCTCATCAGGTTCACTTTCTTCTTCTCCAGTCCACGCTCCACTTCTCGAGCTATGGTGAGGACTTCAGAATAGGTCTTCAGCTGCTGGGGCATTAGGAAGACTTGGATGTCCATCTGCAAGCCCTGTTGGAATCTACTTGCCCGCTTCTCCTCATCAGTCACCATGTATGGAGCAAAGCGGCTAAGTCTTAGAAATTCCGCGGCATACTCATCCACGGACCGATTCCATTACTGAAGTCTAATGAACTGTTCTTCCATGTCCTTCTGAGCAGTGGCAGGGAAGAATCTGCTATAAAAGCTCTTGGAAAATGTGTCCCAGGTGACAGGCTTTTCCAATCTTGCCTCCTCAGCTAGCCACCAAGTTCTGGCTACATCCTTCAATTGAATCTTGGCGACCTCCACTTGATTTTCCTTTGGGACTCGGGTTGCATTCAACAGATCTGAGGTATCGGTCAGCCATTGTTCAGCATCCAGGGGTTTCTCTCCGCCCGTGAATATGGCTGGTTGCAGCCGCCTGAAGTCTGATATATTCCCCGGCCTTTGTTCCTTAGGGGCTGCTAACTCTTGCCGGAGGAGTTCAGTCTGTTGTTGCTGATTCTCCATCATCGTCTGAATCACCCTCAGAATATCGGCACTCTCTCCCGCGGGTCCATTAGATACTTGTCCAGAGTTGTTTCGACCCGTCCTTCTCTCCATACTAAGTTGGCTAAAGATAACTGGAATTGGAAAAATGGAAGGATTTTAGGACACAAGGGAAGGAATCAAGAAGGGACTAGATAACTTTGTACATTGTAGTTGGCAATAGCAAATTAATGGAGTTTGCTACTTGATTGTACTATAGGTGTGAGAGCCTAGGCTCTGATACCAACCTGTAACGCCCCGATCCCACGGATACGGAGACGTCACTGCGACGTATATACGCAGGTCAGAAAATGCCCCCACGTATATACGCTAAGCATTTAGTACAACAAGGATCAGAGTACAACAAAGCGTGGTATTCATTCATATGCCAACTTAAAAGTACAAACTACAAAGTTATCACAGGATATGATAAACTATTACACATTACATGTGTCCTTTATCACAACCAAGTCCAAAAGTAAGATTTACAATACGAACACAAAATGCTCACGAGTTGGATGAAGATCCCGTGAGTCAAAAAGAGAAGTCTGGCACAAAGGACTGGAACTAGTCTGTCTGCTCACTAAGAAAAGCTTGATCCTCTGTGGACGGTTCCACTTCGATCCAAGCTTCGGAACCTGAACATACAAATCCAAGGGAGTCAGGACCTCCCAACAATGATCAAGCTACAGCCAAATGGCAAAGAGACAAGAATAAGGAAGTTGGAACAATATAATAAATATCAACCAGCAAGTAATGAAAGCATAAAGAGTAAGAGTCCGAATACAATGGATCCACAGTTAGCGTCCTTTATTATTATTACTTGTCTTACTGTGATATCTAGCTATGTGAACCAGCGTCCCAGCGCACATAGATCCATATCCTAGTAAAGCAAGGTTGTTATTGGAAACCAGCGGGGGTATCAATGAACTATGTTTACAGTGGGTCCCGTACATGCCCGGGACCACGGTCTAGGATTGTTCCGTTGCTTGGTGACGGAAACCAGCCGCAAGGCTAACAGGAGGGACTTATGTATGCCCTTATCATGATGGTACCAGTAATGAGGGAGCAAGCACTCCCCTCGGTCCCCTGGAGGCCCACAGGTTAGACCAGAAATTTAGTTGCACAACATACCTAATACCACTGTAAACATGTACACATATTGATATCCGCATGTTTCCCCCGACCCAATATAAGTTGGTCCAATTTTATACAAAAGTCAAGTGTATCATGCTTGGTGTCATGAGATGGCATGATAAGTGGTGATATTTATTAAGTAACAAGTCATGAAGTGAGAATATATAATAACATGTCATGAAGTAACAAGAGGTGGTATTCACCAAGTAACAGGTCATGAAGTACCAGTCATGAAGTACTAACAAGAATAATATATAGCACATGTACCAAAGATAAGACCCAAATTCAGAAAAGAAATCAACTATAACAGACAGTCAAAGTTAGTCGACTAGGTGGAATGGGTAGTCGACTAATAGTGGTCTCAAGTCGACTAACAGTCTGGTCTAGTCGACTAAAACTGGGTTCCAGAGAGTTGGATTTCTGTTTCAGGGAAAGTTAGTCGACTAGGGTGGAAAGGGTAGTCGACTAACAGTGATCTCAAGTCGACTAACAGATACGCTAAGTCGACTAAAACTGAGTTACAGAAAGTTGAGTTTCTGTTTCAGGAAAAGTTAGTCGACTAGGGTGGAATGGGTAGTCGACTAACAGACATATCAAGTCGACTAACAGTCAGGTCAAGTCGACTAAATCTGTTTTCCAGAGAGTTGGGTTTTTTCCACAGGAAAAGTTAGTCGACTAGGGTGGAATGGATAGTCGACTAACAGTGTTTTCTAGTCGACTAATAATTAGGCTTAGTCGACTAAAACTGTGTTTCAGAAAAAGGGTACGTTTCAAATAAATGAGTTAGTCGACTAATCCTTAGGTCAAGTCGACTAATCGTCTGAAAACAGAGTACAGAACAGAGTTTTCTGATGGTTGTGTTTGATGGTCAAATAACATGATTTTGAAGACACAAGTATACAAGATATGTAATCACAAGTATACTAAGAATAGTCCAAGTCTTGGTGAGTAAAAATACTCACTTCGAACGGTTATTTGAAGCTTTATGCGATCGAAAAGATCCCGTGCGACAATTATCACCAAAAGGATTCTCGGCGATATAACCGACGAAGAAAGATACGATCCCAATCCAAAAGTAGTTGTGGATGAGGTGGAGATGATGGGCTTGGTGATGTTTTGAAGTTGGTGGTTGAGGTTGAGATGAAGGAGGAATTTGTGAAGACAAATTCTTTGGTGAAGTGAAGAAAAAAGTAAGAGAAAGGAAAAGGAAATGTTTATATAGGATTTAGACTTGTAAAGGAGGTGCAAATAAGGTAGAAGAGAGGGGGTTTTGTGTAAATAAAATGGGTGAGGTGTTTCTCTTGGCCAATCATGGCCGGCCATGGAAGAGAGAGAGAAAAAGAGGCATTAATGATGGAAGTGTGTGGAAGTGAGTGGAAGTTGGAATTTTGGAAAAAGTTTGTGGCTTGTGGAGGAAGGAAGGAAATAAAGGGAAAAGGAAAAAGGAAAAAGAAAGTAAAAGAGAGGATATTTTCTTGAACTCAAAAAATGAAAATATTGAAAAGACAATTTCCCGGGTTTAAGTCGTGGATGCGGAAAACATTTCGGAAAATACCGAAATCGTCTCGAAATCAAGTATCTCGGAACGACTCGTAAAATTTATCAAAAATCAAGAATAATATTTTAAGACTCATGGTGAAATTCGTTTGAAGAAATAATTTATAGTTTTAAAACTAAAAATCCCGGAATCAGCTAGCTACCGACTCCGGTGGAATTTTCATAATTTCATAAAATACTCATAAAAAGCATTTAGGTCAGAAATGTAATTCTAAGAGATAATGTCTAAAGGGCTTTCTAGAAATTCCAATCTGTTTGTAAAATAAAAATCCGGGAATCGATCAGCAACACTGGTCGATACCGGTTTTGAAGATATTTGATTAAATTCAGGAAAATTCTAGAAAATCATATAAAATCTAAATTATTGGAAAATAATATTTGAAACTGAAATGGTCAAATACAGGAAGTAAATAAAAAAAACGATCGAAAACTGAATACGCAACTAAGTACGTATTCCGGAAACGGGGTATTACAATTCGTGGTGAGCGGTACTAGTTTGGCTGCTTTGAAGGCGTATGAGCTGTTGTTGAGGGATATTGTTGCCTTCTTAGGAGCCATGATGGTTGGTTGCCTCCGGGAGATCTCCAATGAGCAAATCTTCGTTGTTCTTGTATCGGGTTCTGGTCAAGGTGGTGGAACAAGTTTTCAGATTTACTGTATTTTTTTCCTTCAAAAAGTAAACATAAAGATGTAAATGATTTCATGCATTTCATTTGTCAGATATATTGATATAATGAAACTTAATAAAATATAGTTGCATGTATTTCGTAATAAAAATGAATGAGTCATCTTTAGATCTTGCCTGATGATCATAATCTTTTGGAAGCCTGACTTCCAGATGTCAAGAATGTGATGCCTGCTTTACCGTCTCTGGATGGTGTCTCCATCTCCTAGCATGCAGATGTTAATATCCAAGTGAAGTAAAGAATTCAGTCGCAGAGATGAACATGGATATTTGGTTGGTCTCCTGATAGGGCTGGCTGAAAGGAGCCCTGAGGAAGATGTTCATGTTTACTGTTCTCGAGTGCGAACCTCCCATCTCGGAATACACAAGCAGAGGATTCTGAATTAGGGGAGCCTTCGGCTACGGAGCTGGGCAGGCAGTTGCTCAACTGGGGATGAGCCTTCCGTGGGAGTTTCTTATTTAAGGATGAGGCTTTGAAACCGAGACATTCCTCCGAACACAGACAAACTGACAGTAGTCCAACTGGAGACGAACCTTCTGGAAGATAGTTGCCCATTGGGGATGAGCTTGGCAGTTGTCCGATTGTGGATGAACCTTCCAGACGATAGTTCCCAACCGGGATGAGCCTTGAGGGTGCTTGATCGGGGTGATACTTCTAGAGGGTAGTTACCCAATCAGGGATGAGCTAGATGTGGCATTTTCCTGATTGGTGATGAGCCTTTCGGAGAGCAGTTGCTCAATCATATATGGGCCAGAGAGTGGCAGTTATCTGATTGGGATAAGCCTACTGGAGGGTAGTTACCCAATCAGAGATGACCCAGAGAGTGCTCGGAGGCAGATGCTTCTGTAATCATTCTCAAGTGGGGGTTTCCCTCGTTAGAACACACAAATGAAGGTCTTCGAGTGAGGGGGTCTACAAGTTAGGGGAGCGCTCAGCTACGGAGTTGGACTGGCAGTTGCCTATTTAGAGAGGAGCTAGGGAGGTTCTAGAGATGAATGCTTGTACTATCATTCTCGAATGGTGGCTTCCCTCCTTGGAACACGCAAGTGGAGGCCTCCGGGAAAAGGCGCTCGTGAGTAGGCCATATGGGGCTAGTGAGCGGACCACATGGAGGCTGGGGAGCGAACTAGCAGATCCTGTGAAGGATGCGGGGATTAGGAGTCAGATGTTGATGCTGTAGATGTCGAGCGGAGGATTCCCTTCTCGCACATGTAACCACAATACCCAAAGAGAGAAGCTCGTAGGCTGGACGAATGAGGGCCGATGAGCAAGTTTCACGGATCCTATGAAGGATGTAGGGAAATCATTAGGAGTCAGAATGCGTTTTTATTAAATGATTTTAATAAAAATACATGAAATTGAAATAAGATACAGAAGTATTTGGAGGAAATTTTTTGCTCCTATTTATAGGGTTGGAATTAGTCAACCGCTTGGTACTGAGTAACCATGTGTTGAGGTCAAGCTGGAGGTCGGGTCTCTTGTTGTCTTTCTGTCTCAGAGGAAGCTCTGAGGGTAAGAACGTATTCTCGAAGATATCTTTACTGGACAAGACCTTTGAAATACTTACAGAGGGAATGGCACTGGAAAGTCTGGTGTCCCTTGCATTAATGGAAGGAGCAGTAGTCTTTCGCTTCGAGATGAGCAGGATCGTGCGGCTTCGCTTTTGGACGCTTCACCCAGGGTTAACCTTTGATGGCTTCGAAGACGTCATGGATTGGGAGATTCAGTGGAGTGAATCTATCATCCACCAGGTAAGTTCAGAATGAACTCTGCTGGTGGCCCTGGAATGTTTACTTCTTGAAAGCACCACGCCTGTGACCCTGGTTATCAACGGAGAGGTCTTCGTGTTGCGGCTTTGGTTTTACTACATCATTGCCACGGTTGCAAGACTGGATGGAAGAGTTTTTCATTGCTTCCTCCAACTGGATGTATGGTTGGGCTCGGTACGGGGCCTCGCTCTAGTGGGTGACGTACTTCACCAGATGCTTGTATAGCGAGTGGGTGACTCGTAGCCCGCTGATGAATGTGAGAGCGGATGCATCCTTACTGCAGTTGTGTACTTTGGCAAGCTAATTCTGAAAGAGGCAAATGTACACCTTGAGGTTATTGGAGGGCCTCATCTTGACAGAGAGGAGATGGTGGTTATTCTGTTCGAATTCCTGGAGGGAGTAGTACTGAGAGAGGAACAACTTGGTGAGATCCTTGAAGCCGCGGATTGATCTTGGCGGAAGAGAGTAGAACCAATCGTAGGCTACTCTCTTTAAGCTAGAGGGAAAGATCCGATATAAGATGGAGTCTTTTTTTGCATGGATCACCATCTTGTTCTGATACTAGCAGAGACGTTAGACTGGTCACTTTGACCGGAGTAGCAATCAAAGATCAGAATCGTGAACTTCTGGTGAAATTCATATTCCAATATGACCTCAGAGAAGGGGGTTGGATGCATCAGTGATGATGACTTTGAGTCTATCGTGATGTGATACTCTTGCTTCTTCGACTTGCTTTTATACAAGCTTGTTGAGATCTTGGACACAGACGAACTCCTCTATCTTTCTTCGAGAATGGTCATATTGATTTCTCATGCGAGGACGAAATGAACTTGAGCTGTCGTCGAATTGTTCCGATAGAGTTTTAGGCTGACCTGCGTCACCTCTAGCTTTGGGAGTGCTCGTCGATTTGGGACTCCGTAGAAGTCGACCTTTCTGACGATGGAGGCAACCCTTGGATGTTTTGAAGGGTGGTGATTTGGACGAGAAAATGGTCGCTTAGATGCTTCAGCTCTTCCCATTCACAAGCTGCGTTTTATTGATCACATACTGGTTGTTTGCGCTCGTGGTCGAATAGGTCCTGCTGCTTCGCCATCCCCTCCTTTATGTCAGTGAACATTTGGAGGAGTTAGCTTTCGTACAATAATGACAGGTGGATGCCTCCGGATGCCCCCTGTGAAGGTGCAAAGATAGTGTCTTTCACGATGGGGCTGAGGTTAAGACATTTTGGGAGGATGATGCCCCTATTGGTGGCAATGAATTTGCCATTTAGAGGTAGTCCCTTCTCTAGTGGTCGGCTGCTTTTTGGCGGGCATGACTTGTTGGAGAGGCTTTTTGAGGATGAATTTGATAGAGGAGAGATTTGAGTGTTGGGACTCAGAGCTCAATGAAAGCACCAGTTTCTGGTGGATATTTTTCGTCACGAGCAGTTGGACAATAGATACACATCACAAGTAAGAGTAGAGAAGTAAGGAGTGGGTGAGTAAAATAATACACAATACAGAAAAGGAGAGACACTAGATTATATGTGGAAACCCAAATCAGGAAAAAAAACACGAGAAGGAGGAGAAGAATCCATTATAATCCACTGGTTACAGGATTTAGAGAGATCATATGCTAGAGTTTTAGTGTTGGGCTTTTTTTTTTTGTAAATAGAAAAAAAGCGTTCTTTTCTCACTGGAAACGAATGTCTATTTATACTTAATCTGATCTGCGTGCATGGGAGCGGATGATATGAGTATGTTCCTCGTAACCGCATAATCTGCACATGTTGATTTATTGCAATGACCGTGATAATTGGTGCTCGATTGTTAGGATTGCATGCAAAGAAATCTGCTTCTGTTCACAACTGCCCAGGCTAGAAGGCATTTCATGTTATAAACGTGGATGTAGATTAGATTGTGTAACTGAAGGTGGAGATCAAGGATAATCTGTTACCGTGGTGTGATTGAATGCGGAGATCAATGATGATATATTGTCATGGTTGTCCTGTGCGGAATTGAATTCTCTGAAATGGGGAGCTCTGAGATGGCTGAGAGCGGTGGGGCTCCCATGATGGAAGCGTTCTCGAGGAGAAAAGCGGCTTCTGTAATGGCTCCATAGTGACGGAGGCTTCTGGTTGCTAAGACACGCGTCATCATCTTGTGAGGACCATATTTTTAGATATTTTAAGAAAAATAGTACCAATAACTCTCACTTAACTTCCTCAGACAAAAAACAAAAACCACTCACTCTGAATTTTTTTCTATGGTTCATCCTTATTCGTCTCTTTATATGGATAGTCTACTTAGTTCCATGCCTCTTATGTAGTTTGAATTATTTTAAATACACAGGACAAATGATCTCAGTGCCTCTCCTAAATTATTTGATGTGTCTGCACACCACCCTCTCAAATAAAGATGAGAATTGCTTATGCTATAAATTCTAGATGTACATGGTACTGAATACTTGATTTCATTAATCCAAGCCAACCATACTTGATTATCACAATCTGGTCTCTCTATTGGCCTTTGGCACACCTAAACCTAACAGCAAGTTGCAGGCAGAACAAAAAAACTTCAGCTCAGATGGGAACATAACAAGTTGAAACAGATCACATAACCCATATTTGCCCATCAGCTGATATGACAATAACTCGCGACATCCAACTTTTGCCCCTCAGGAAATCTAACCAGTAACAAAAAAAAGGGACCCACCCTGCAACAAAACCTCAGAAGATCATAATACTGAACAAGGCTTCAGCACCCTCAGCTCATTGAAAAATAAAATAAATATTGTATGAAATGTTAGAACAAGACATGAAAGACCAACAAGGCTGGAAGCCAGGGCTCCCACTTTTCATTGCCACCATTTGTCGTGCTCAGTATATTAACTTCCCTTTCACCTCAGTTGCTCCTCCCGTTCGGTTTTCGATGCATCCGCGGGCAGAACGTCCTGCCACCAAACCAGCATATGAAACACAGAGCTGCTTCAGCTGCAAAACAGCACACAATGAGTTAAAGGTGAACTGATACAGAATGAGTAGCAACTAGTGCAATAGCAAAACCAACAAGAAGCAGAAAGGGAAGCGCAGATCCTCACCACAGAGCGCAGATATCTGATGTACAGACCCCAACCAGCCCCGACAGAAGAACTGATGGAGGCACAAATCTGGGAATCACAAGTCAGTGTCATCATCTGACATTCTCAGCTGTCGCAGCCGTGGCCTTCCCTGGCCACGTCTAGATGAGCTAGCAGCAGCCACCTCATCAGATCCACCAGCATTGCTGTCACCAACATCATCATCATCGTCATCACCTTCATCATCATCGCCCTCATCATCATCAGTGTTCCCACTGTTAATAACCGCGTCCTCGGGCTGTGGTTCACTATAGGTCTCTCCCCAAGGAGTCTCCCCTGCCTCTTCGGCTCCTTGAAGAAACAACCCTCATTGATGGGCCTCTTGTTCGTCCCCTGCCCACACCTCCTGTTGAAGTAAAGCTAAAGATAAAAAAGACAGCCATGGAGGAGATTCGGAAGATGCTCCTCATTCCTAGCTCTTCATCATCCTCAATGAAACCCCCAAGTCCTCCATCCTCTCCGCCCATTGCCGACTGCATTGTGCTAAAGAGGTCTCCGAGATCCCTCCGCTGTTCCATCCTCCTCCAATCTCTCTGCCGCTCAGGGTCAGCCTCTGATGGCCTGACTAATGGGTGCTCTTTCCTAGCATGCTTCCGCAAGTCCCCATAAGTCCCAGTGAACCCACACGACTCCGTAGAGCAACTCCTAACTTTGGAGTTCATATAACGGCGAGCAGTTTCTACCACCTTCCACCCAGTGACTCCTCCACGGCAGAGAGGGCATGAGAGCTTAGATTGCTCCTGATCGCCAACAGTTTCTTCTGGTGATGAGGCTCCTGTCAAGGCCTTCTTGTACTGATCCAGGCAGTTGGAATGGCGGTAGCTGGTGTCGCACATGAAAGGCTGACACCCCTTGTCACTAGAAGCACATGTGAGGAGAACTGCATTATGTGGGTGTTCCATGCACACAGGACAACAGACTTCATCCCATTCTTTCATATCCTTGGTTGTTGGCACATGACATCCTGGGGGATTCTGTGAGGATGAGGGAGAGGAACCCCTATGGCGACTGGATGAGCTGGTACATGGGAAAGGAGATGCGCAGGATCGGGCTTCAAAGGAGATGGAGCGTGTTTTTCTTTCCTTAGGCATGTCGCTAAGCTGGAAATGAACTGACAATGGGATGCTCCTTCGCTTGATAATCTAAACTCAAGGAATTGCTTGATGCAGTTCGCTTTAACTAGAGGGTCTGCTAGGTGTGTTAGGATTCTTGATTCTGTGAGACTCAAAAAAGGCAAGGAATAAATGCAAAGTATTGGACAAATCTGTCAAGCTACAACAACAAACTTTATTTAGGTAACAACTTCAGTTTGACCAAATAAACAATTCCCATTGCTGAGAACTACATCCAGAAAGGAAAATAATGGAAAAGGAACAAAGCCTAAAGGTCCGACAGATGATATGTATATCCAACATCAAAGCAAACTAAAATTTTTTAGCCTTTGACATGAAAATTTCAGGAGTCAACTACAAATATGTCCACTGCTGCAAGTAAGACTCAAGAAGCCAACATACACTTTGTATAACTAGTATACTACGCATGTCGGTGGAATACCGACCGATCAGTCAGGAGGAGGAGGGGGAAGGAGAAGAAGGACGACGACGAAGTAGGGGATGTTGAGAGAGGAAGAATGAGAAGACGGACGGACAGACAGATAAAGTTTCTATATGAGTCACAATAGAAAACCTCACTTCGATCAGTTTTGAATATGAGTCACAATCAGCAAACTTACAAATGTCAGGAGCAAAATCCACAAGAGTATCGTGAAAAAGAGATGATTTGAAACCAGAACTACAACTTAACTTAAAAGACAGCTTAAACTAAAAGGGATATTCACAACAATAATTGTAAATCATGCCAAAATTACTCCTTTAAGCCTGATCTAGATGATAAATCAAACATCTTTCATTTTCAAGTAATGGAAGACCATGATAATCTAATCAGTAACCTCTGCTTCCCGTCATAGAAAAGAACCACTCACAGATATGAAAGTTGAGAAATCTTTGATAATAGAGTTATTGATAGATTGAATAAATGTTTGGAGCAAATACCAAGCTGGAAGAGAAACACCCTAAAAGCTTTTCATGTATGACTTCAACAAAAAAATTAACAAACCCACATCAACAAAGTGATTAGTAAACAATGTCGCCATTTAATTATATAGTACAATCAGTTCACTTTCGCAAAGTTCATAAATATTTTAGAACCCACATCCAAGTTTCCGCTTTGGAAGCTCAAAATATAAGAACGAAAAGAAGAATATAAGAACGAAAAGAATAAGAATCTTGAACACGTCAAATATGTCAAAGTGGTAACACCAATGTAGTTCGTAAATTATACAAGCATTACTGCTTTAAGCATGCTGGAGAATGAAAACATAAACCCAAAAAAAAAAAATCTGGCAGCCTGTACTTGTGATGGCCTGCAATAATTTTATCGAGGTTTTTTTTTTATATATATACCCTTCAAATCTTTGATATGTAGAAATTTACACCCCAAATCTTTGGTATTTAGAAACGTACCCTCCAAATCTTTTAGATCTTAAAAGTTTGCCCCTCATTTAGAATAAAAAAAGAATATTCTCTTTTTGTTAATTTGTCTAAAATTCTTAGAAAATACTAAATTATCCTTATTTAAATGATTAAACCATTTATCCTAACTTAAACTATAAGTTAAATCACCTTTTCTACCTATTTCTTCTCCCTCTCCACCTCTCTTTCTCTCAAATCAAACATATTTATATTTCATTCATTACTCATAATAGATTAACATAAAATCATTTTCACTACCCCTTAAGAAATTTGAGAAAAAAATCCAGAAAAAAATTAGATTGAGATTTGAGAAAGTTGGGAGGAATTTTAAGTATAAGAAGAGGGGGGATGAGGAGATATAAGAATTTTGGGTTAATTGAATTTGAATTAAGTCGTGTAAGAATAATGAAGAGAGGTGAAGAAGAAAGGAGAAGGGCATATCAAATAAAAACATTCTTATTTCATTCAAATCTAACAAGATGGTGTAAACTCTTAGGATCCAGAAGATTTGAGGGGTTAATTTCTAATATCAAAGATTTGAGGGGAAATTTCTAAATACCAAAGATTTTTTTTTTTTGGTTGGGGGTTGGGGGGGTTTGGGGGGTATATCTAAAAAAACCCTTTTAACTAATGAGCAACTCAAAGCACCTAATTCATATAAGAAATTCGTTTATAGAATATAACATAACAAAAGCTCAGGTAAATCATTTGGAAATAAATGACCCAATGGCACATAAGATAGAGCTCAGGGAACTCATTTGAGAATAAATGACCCAATGCCCACATAAGCAATAGCTTGAATAAAAATTCCGGTCAAAAGGCAAAGCTAAAAAGGACAAGT
The DNA here is from genome assembly GCA_038442645.1 of Agave tequilana. Taxonomy (NCBI): domain Eukaryota; kingdom Viridiplantae; phylum Streptophyta; class Magnoliopsida; order Asparagales; family Asparagaceae; genus Agave; species Agave tequilana. Next base: position 58,334 of record JAVJIF010026001.1, read on the forward strand.
ATGACGAGAACCCTTCAGATTGTGATTTTGATGACAAATTGAATGAACCCACATAAATAATGGGCAATATGCCTGCTATTATCAGTTTATGCCAACTGTTTTTAATAAGGGCAGAACTTCTCGGAAACCATGTCAAAATTTTAATATAACAGAAAAAACCAGTTAAATTCATCTAAAGCATGTCGAAGTAACAACACCAGCATACAAATATATAAATTTATTGACGGACATCAAGATAAAAATGCACAGCGCAGTAATCTTCACGTTAAAGTTAAAAAAAAATCCTATTCAGCTCAGGATTATCATCGAATAAGCTTAATCACAAAAATAATTAATTTCCATCAGAGCTCTATTGCTGACGGCACAATTAGGCCGATCAAACAGAGCGACAAAACACGAAACCCTAGTTGACAAAGGGGGGAAGGGATCAATCAGTATCACAGCGACCCAAACCCAAAGATATGAAATTTCACCAGCTCAAAACACAGTACAACAACAGATCGACCCGGACTCAAGACAGCAGACAATTAAATTCTGTAAACAGATATTTACCGGAGAAAGATTCGAAATTTCCCGATTCCGTGGACAAATCAACGGAGATTCCGTAATCTTGCTGATCGATTTGATCGATTCGAGCTGGAGACTTTGAGAGAGAGAGAGAGAGAGAAGGAAGCCCTAATCTTCTCTCTCTAAAAGAGGGAAAACAGAGAGAGAGAGAGAGGAAATTTGTTTGGGGCTGAGATGAGATTTATATAGGAGAGGCGGTCTTCACGTGGATGACTAGGGCTCTCTCACGAAGTCGCTCAAACGGCGTCTTCGACTCATTAAAACGGCAGGGGCTGTTTGTTTACCACAAAAGTTAGCGGAAAAGCCCAATTTTTTTGTTATTGTTTGGTGGGCTCTCCTCATGTTTTCTCTTGAAATCCTGTTTGTTTGATCTGAGACGAGATGCCCCAAAAATAAGTGCCATGTTAGCAAAATAGGGTGTCCGTTTTCTACCCTAACGAACTCTGACACTCGATACTTAAATATTATTTCATTGCCTCTCTGTTAGGATTGTTGTAGCCATGATCTCCTTCTCTCTTAGTCTCAATCTCATTGTCTTGATCTCCCTTCTCCCGTCGCTTCTCTCCTTGTCTGAAGATCTCCCTCGTTTCGATCCTAGGAGAAAGAGAACGTCCCAAAATTTGACTATGGGCACTTAATTATTATTTCGTTGTCTCTCTGTGTTAGGGTTACTCGCTATCTCCTGCCGTTTATCTATCTCTCTCACTGCTTTACCTCCTCTCTCGTTCTCTGTCGGCGTTGAACTGCTCTCTCCCGTCACTTGATCTTCTGTCTCCCTATCTCACAACCCCCATCTCGTTGTCTTTATCTCCTTCGTTGGTACTGCTTCTTCCCTCGTTGTCGTGCTATCTTTGTCTCCTTCGCGGGTTTCCGCGTCTTCTCTGCTGAGCTCCCCAATTAAAGATTAAATGAAGGACTTTGAATCTAGGCTTCAGATCCAGTGTAGGGGGTAGGGTGGTCTTGTTGGGTGGTCAAATTCGAGGTTGTCATTGAGTAGGGAATTTGTGCATTTTGTACATTCTCAGTTGGGAATTTGTGCATAGATTTTATGCATGTTCATAATGACGGGCTTTCTAGGTTGTGCGGTATTATGAGTTTTTTTACTTTAAAATTTTGTACATTTAGAGTGAGGAATGATGATGAATCCGCTGCGATTCTCTCCTTCTCCTTGACTCTTAGAAACAGAACTAGATTTGACCGCATCTAAATCTTGGACTAATGCGTAGGCCTTTTCGAGCTCGGTGATTTCACGAGCCAAAAGTTCCATTCGTAAGTCTTCCCTGAGTCCGGCTCTAAACCTAGACATGATTTGAGCTTGCCATTCAGTGTTAAGGGCGTTGCATCTAATGAGGAACTCATCAAATTTCTCCACATATTCCTGTGCCGATTTGTTGCCTTGAGTGTATCGATGCCACTTGTCCATGAGACGGGCACTAAATGATGGGGGCACATATTTTCCTTTAAGTTCATCTTTCATTCTCCTCCAAGTATCGATTGGTTCTTGTCACGAGCAGCACGCATGTTCACCAAGTTAGTCCAATACTGGCTAGCTTGACCGGTTAGCTTCATCGCTGCAAACTTAACTTTTCTAGGCTCAGTGAGATCGTACCACGTGAAGTACTTGTCAAGTTGTTGAGTCCAATCAAGAAAAAATTGTGGATCATGACGTCCATCGAATGTTGGGACATCAACCTTGATACTCTTCAAGAACTGACTATCAGGGTCTCGCTCACCACGTCCTTGGTGTGGTATCATCCGAATACGTTCTCCTTCATGTTCATTGTGGTTCTCGAGACGAGTTTCAACTCTACCTAACCTATCTCCAGTCTGGACTGCAGCTTGGGTCAGGTTGGCTAGTTGGGCTTGTATGGCAGCGATTGCATCAGCGAGTTGTTGGGGATCCATAGTTGTTATGCCTGACTCACTAGACTCTCCTAACAAATAGGGGTGTCCACTACGGGTGGGCATGCACTAACAAGATCTAGATGAATGCAAGTAGACTAATTTTTTTTTTAATGCAAAATAAATGTGATTCCTAACTATATGATAATGCAAAAATTTTTTTTCCTACCTAAACCATGCTCTGATACCAAAATGATGTGAAACGGTATGCGGATGATTTCAGGACTCAGTGATAGAGTTAAAGTTGCAACGTTTCATAACAAGTCACGATCTTCAGTAGGAATAAATCTAAAATAATTATATAGCAAGATGGGTTTAAACAAAATTGCTTATGCTCGTAGGTCGGAAAATTTTAATCTTCACTAACCACATGCAATGCTTGATTTAAGGAATAATCCACTTGCAATATCAAAGCAATATAACACAAGGGTAAAGAATCACACTCGCTCACCAATATTTGTGGACAACAGAGAATTAATAATAATATTCTAGAGATAAAATAATGCAGTGGAATCTAACAGATATCCTGATTTTTCTGAAAATAAAAGTTACCTGTTAAAGCGTTGACTTGATTTACCTCCCCTTCAGATTTGATTGTGGCTTGATAATCTTCTCTGTTGCTTGTAGGATGATGGAGATTAGAGGGTGGAATATTTCCTTTGTTGCTGTTACTCTGAAATTGAATTGGAAAATTGGTCTTGCTCATGTACAGAGTACGCGAGAGAAGCCCGGATCAGCCTGAGGGAGGGAGCCCGCGGTGATGGCCTGAAGAGAGAGGAGTCGAAGCTTGCGGATGATGGCGAGGGCGTCGTCTTCGATTGGATGAGGGCGGACCAGTCGGCGAAGTACCGGAGGTCAGCGGGCAAGGACTCGCGGCGCGAGTCGAGGAAGATCACGAGGACGCGGGAGTGGGGAGATCTGACGGGTTTTGTTGCTGGTGGTTGAAAACGAAGAGGAGATCCGCTGGGAGTTGTTGGCTGTGGGCGCGGGATGATGGTTGTGGGCGATCGCAGGTGGAAGGGGGCAGCCCACGGAGATCCTGGTGCTTGAAGGGAGCATGTGGAGATGGGATTGGCTTGGGCTGCTGTTGATTGGTGAAGGAGTTAACTCTTTTGGGGTTTGGGGTGGAGATAATAAAGGATGAAAGGGGGCGGCTGTGCTTGGTTGTTGGTGGCGACTGTGAAAAGAAACAGGGAAGGAGAGTAGGGTTTTGTAATATAATTTCTTTTCTGCTTTTGTTGCGGATGGCTGGGATTGTTTGCAGTGGGCATTGGAGGATGAGATTTGAAAGATAAATAAAATTTGAGATAGGAAAATAATTAGGATAGTGGTTTCACACTCAAAACCCCATTTTGAAAAGAGGTTTCACACACTTCAATTCATGATTAAATTTTCAAAAATGAAAATTCAACAATAATTTTTTTATAATCAAGAGTGCATTGTTTTACAACTTATTAGACCCTTGCCTTTATAGGCTTACAAACTGACGACTTCCTCCACGTAGTCGATGTGGGACTAAAAATGAGAAATACAAAATTAAAACAAAGAAACAACATGGACTCAAATAAATAAAAATACAGACTCCAGCTAAAACCAAATAGATGCAGCACGATGCCTCCTGCGCTGATACACGCGATCGAATCTCCCCGGGCGCGCTGATGCCATGTCCCCATCATTCTCCCCAGGTGGGAGAGAACTCGACCCCGTCGAGTTATGTGTGAAGGAGCTCTCATAATACTCCAACAGATCTGGATCAATCTGCTGCAACTCACTGCGATCTAGCCACGTGTCCTCAGCAGGTGACTTCCCTTTCCAGCGTATCAGATACCGTTGAGTTCTACCATCTCTTGTGGAGATAATTTTATCATCTAGAATTTTATCAATATTCTCTGTTGTATTAGGACTGATATCTGGGAGTGGTGGAAGTGGGGGTCCCTCAGAAAATGGCTCAGGGGTAGGCTCATCAACCAATGGGTTGCTAGGGTTAAAATTTGGACCCTTGTATTCTACTAGATCCTCAATATTGAAAGTAGGATTAATTCCAAAATCTTCAGGAAGATCAATAACATAAGCATTGTCATTAAGTTTTGTTAAGATTTTGAATGGTCCAGCACTACGAGCATGCAATTTTTAACAGTCCCCGGTGGAAACCGTTCCGGACGAATCCGGACCATCACAAGACGCCAATATCAAAAGTTTTAAATTTTCTCCTAACATCAGCTCGTAGCTTGTAGTCAACGTTGCTTTGTTTAATTTTATCACTGATGACCTTGTGCAATTCATGCATATGCGTGGCAAAGGAGGATGCAGACTCAGAGACTCTATAATAATCAACCATGGGAATGAGATCAATGGGCTGCCTAGGCCTTAAACCATATACTATTTCATGTGGACTTTTACCTGTTGTCCTATTAACTGATGAATTATATGCAAACTCGGCAATAGACAACTTTAGATCCCAACTTCCAATATGTTCGCCAACAAGGGTACGCAATAAATTTCCTAAACTTCTATTCACAACCTCGGTTTGACCGTCGGTCTGAGGGTGAAAAGCAGTAGAGAATTTTAATTTTGTCCCTAACATGTGCCAAAGGGTCTTCCAGAAATAACTAGTGAACTTAACGTCTCTGTCCGACACAATAGTCTTAGGTAGACCGTGCAGTTTAACGACACCATCGAAAAAGATTTTTGCCACTTTAGAGGCGTCAGAAGTACGGGAGCAAGGCAGAAAGTGGGTCATTTTAGAAAAGCGATCCACGACAACTAGGACTGAATCATGCTTTCTGAGAGTTTTTGGGAGTCCTAACACAAAGTCCATACTAACATCCTGCCATGGCAATTCGGAACCGGTAATGGAGTATACAAACCGGTGTTCTGTTTCTGTTGCTTTGCGAGTTGACAGGTATGGCACCTTCCAACATGTTTGGCAACGTCACGTTTTAACCCTGGCCAATAGAACCGATACTCAACGGCTTCTATGGTCTTCTCATTCCCGAAATGCCCAGCTAGACCACCCGCATGCAGTTCCCACACAAGAAATTCTCTAAGAGAGGTTCTTGGGATGCATAACTTTCGGCCTAGAAAGAGATACCCATCATGTAGAGTATAACCATCCACTTCTTGAGTCGATCCACCTATTAATATGGCGTATATGTCGTAAAAATTGGGACACGACTCGTATTCAGTTTTTATCTTCTCAAAGCCGTTTACCACCGTGGACATCTTGGTCAAAATGAAAATACGGCGGCTGAGAGCATCAGCGGCTTTGTTTTCTACTCCCGCTTTATGGCGTAGAGTGAACGTGTAGTCTTGAAGGAACTCAATCCATCGTCCATGTCGCGCGTTCAACTTCTTTTGAGAGTAGATGTACTTCAGAGCCTCATGATCAGAGAAGAGAACGAACTCATGCGGTAAAAGGTAATGTCGCCAATAGCGAAGGGCTTGAATCACCGCATAGAATTCTTTATCATAAGTGGAGTATCGTTGTCGGGCATCATTCAGTTTCTCACTAAAGTAAGCAACTGGATGACCTTCTTGAGCGAGGACTCCGCCTATTCCAATTCCTGATGCGTCACACGCTACTTCAAAGACTTTAGAAAAATCAGGGAGACGCATAACAGGAGCACTGACCATTCTTTTCTTGATCTCGACAAAAGCCTTCGTGGCAGCATGAGACCAGTTGAATTCTCCCTTCTTCAAACAGTCAGTGATTAGAGCCATGACAGTGCTAAATCCTTTAATGAACCGACGATAGAAGGTAGCAAGTCCGTGAAAACTTCTTATATCACGAATCGTCTTAGGCTCGGGCCATTCCTCAATGGCTCTGATCTTCTCAGGATCCGCAGAAACCCCATCAACAGATACCACAAATCCGAGGAATTGAACTTGTGATGAGAGAAAGGTGCACTTCTTAGGATTAGCGTACAACTCTTCCCTCCTCAATACAGAACAAACTTGACGTAGATGGTCGAGGTGTTGCTCACGAGATTGGCTGTAGATGAGAATGTCGTCAAAGTACACTACTAAGAATTTGCCCATAAATGGACGTAGTACTTGCGTCATTACTCCCATGAAAGTGCTCGGAGCATTGGTCAATCCAAAAGGCATGATCATCCACTCATATAATCCATCCTTCGTTTTGAAGGCGGTCTTCCACTCATCTCCAGGACGGATGCGAATTTGGTGATAACCACTCTTGAGATCAATCTTGGAGAAAATAGTGGCACCAGACATCATATCCAACATATCGTCCAGTCTAGGAATGGGAAAACGGTATTTAACCGTTATCTTGTTAATGGCACGACTATCCACGCACATACGCCAAGATCCGTCTTTTTTGGGCGTCAGTAGGGCGGGAACCGCGCAAGGACTCATGCTCTCTTGAATGAAGCCCTTTCTCATCAATTCATCAACTTGCCTCTTGAGTTCGACATGCTCGGTGGGGTTCATTCTATAGTGGGGCAAGTTAGGAAGACTAGCTCCCGGGACTAGATCAATAGCGTGTTGTATGTCACGCATCGGTGGAAGCTTGTCTGGGAGATCTTCAGGAAACACATCAGCGAACTCCGCAATCAATGGTGTGACTTCGGAGGGAATCGCAGTGTTGGATTCCTTAGTAACTTCCTTGGTCGCAAGAATCACGAAGGGAGCTCCTTTTTCTACATCTTGACTGAAAGCTTTTGCCGTAATCAAGCTGATACTGTTAGTTTTCTTCACTGTGGCAGGCTTTGGTTCAGATGATTCAGCCTTGGGCTCACGAGGTAACAACTTGATCTTCTTTCCTTCGTGTTCGAATTGACACATGTTCGACCGACCGTAAATGGTAACATCCTTATCGTATAGCCATGGTCGTCCAAGGATAACGTGACCCACATCCATAGATACGACATCGCACCAAATTTTGTCCTTGTAGAGACCGAAGTCTATCGGGACAAGACATCTTTGCTTGACTTCCAGTGCTGAAGAGTTAATCCACGTTACTCTATAAGGATGCGGATGGGGTTCAGCCTTCAGGCCAATTTTGGCAATTACTGTAGACGACACAGCATTAATACAACTTCCACTGTCTACAATTATCTTGCAGCTTCTACCACCAATCTTCATAATGATGTGAAACATGGTGGTTCATCTCCAGTCATCTTTCTCCTTGGGTTGAGATAAGGCACATCTGACGACGGATAAATGAATCGACGTCGTAGGTTGAATGCAGATAAGACCAATGCTATCACCTGTGGTACCATCGTCCATATCAGATTCTTCTTCTTTTCCCTGGAAAATAAACTCCTCTGATTCCGATTCTGATACTACTTCAGGTTCGCCATTGACTAAGGCAATTTTGACCGGAGTTGGACAATTGGCAGCTACATGTCCATATCCTTGGCACTTGTAACATTTGATTGTGGGATTCAGTTTGGAGAACTCTCTATCAGTGCCTTTGCCTTTGTTATCAATACTCTTGCCTTTAGTATCTGTCTTATGGGAAGAAGTTTGACTTTGAAAACGGTTGGGGTATGAACCCGAGTTAGGCCTAGTTGTTTGCACATGACTCTTAGAAACAGAACTAGATTTGACCGCATCTAAATCTTGGACTAATGCGTAGGCCTTTTCGAGCTCGGTGATTTCACGAGCCAAAAGTTCCGTTCGTAAGCCTTCCCTGAGTCCGGCTCTAAACCTAGACATGATTTGAGCTTGCCCTTCAGTGTTAAGGGCGTTGCATCTAATGAGGAACTCATCAAATTTCTCCACATATTCCTGTGCCGATTTGTTGCCTTGAGTGTATCGATGCCACTTGTCCATGAGACGGGCACTAAATGATGGCGGCACATATTTTCCTTTAAGTTCATCTTTCATTCTCCTCCAAGTATCGATTGGTTCTTGGTCACGAGCAGCGCGCATGTTCACCAAGTTAGTCCAATACTGGCTAGCTTGACCGGTTAGCTTCATCGCTGCAAACTTAACTTTTCTAGGCTCAGTGAGATCGTACCACGTGAAGTACTTGTCAAGTTGTTGAGTCCAATCAAGAAAAAATTGTGGATCATGACGTCCATCGAATGTTGGGACATCAACCTTGATACTCTTCAAGAACTGACTATCAGGGTCTCGCTCACCACGTCCTTGGTGTGGTATCATCCGAATACGTTCTCCTTCATGTTCATTGTGGTTCTCGAGACGAGTTTCAACTCTACCTAACCTATCTCCAGTCTGGACTGCAGCTTGGGTCAGGTTGGCTAGTTGGGCTTGTATGGCAGCGATTGCATCGGCGAGTTGTTGGGGATCCATAGTTGTTATGCCTGACTCACTAGACTCTCCTAACAAATAGGGGAGTCCACTACGGGTGGGCATGCACTAACAAGATCTAGATGAATGCAAGTAGACTAATTTTTTTTTTTAATGCAAAATAAATGTGATTCCTAACTATATGATAATGCAAAAAAAAAAAATTTCCTACCTAAACCATGCTCTGATACCAAAATGATGTGAAACGGTATGCGGATGATTTCAGGACTCAGTGATAGAGTTAAAGTTGCAACGTTTCATAACAAGTCACGATCTTCAGTAGGAATAAATCTAAAATAATTATATGGCAAGATGGGTTTAAACAAAATTGCTTATGCTCGTAGGTCGGACAATTTTAATCTTCACTAACCACATGCAATGCTTGATTTAAGGAATAATCCACTTGCAATATCAAAGCAATATAACACAAGGGTAAAAAATCACACTCGCTCACCAATATTTGTGGACAACAGAGAATTAATAATAATATTCTAGAGATAAAATAATGCAGTGGAATCTAACAGATATCCTGATTTTTCTGAAAATAAAAGTTATCTGTTAAAGCGTTGACTTGATTTACCTCCCCTTCAGATTTGATTGTGGCTTGATAATCTTCTCTGTTGCTTGTAGGATGATGGAGATTAGAGGGTGGAATATTTCCTTTGCTGCTGTTACTCTGAAATTGAATTGGAAAATTGGTCTTGCTCATGTACAGAGTACGCGAGAGAAGCCCGGATCAGCCTGAGGGAGGGAGCCCGCGGTGATGGCCTGAAGAGAGAGGAGTCGAAGCCTACGGATGATGGCGAGGGCGTCGTCTTCGATTGGATGAGGGCGGACCAGTCGGCGAAGTACCGGAGGTCAGCGGGCAAGGACTCGCGGCGCGAGTCGAGGAAGATCACGAGGACGCGGGAGTGGGGAGATCTGACGGGTTTTGTTGCTGGTGGTTGAAAACGAAGAGGAGATCCGCTGGGAGTTGTTGGCTGTGGGCGCGGGATGATGGTTGTGGGCGATCGCAGGTGGAAGGGGGCAGCCCACGGAGATCCTGGTGCTTGAAGGGAGCATGTGGAGATGGGATTGGCTTGGGCTGCTGTTGATTGGTGAAGGAGTTAACTCTTTTGGGGTTTGGGGTGGAGATAATAAAGGATGAAAGGGGGCGGCTGTGCTTGGTTGTTGGTGGCGACTGTGAAAAGAAACAGGGAAGGAGAGTAGGGTTTTGTAATATAATTTCTTTTCTGCTTTTGTTGCGGATGGCTGGGATTGTTTGCAGTGGGCATTGGAGGATGGGATTTGAAAGATAAATAAAATTTGAGATAGGAAAATAATTAGGATAGTGGTTTCACACTCAAAACCCCATTTTGAAAAGAGGTTTCACACACTCCAATTCATGATTAAATTTTCAAAAATGAAAATTCAACAATAATTTTTTTATAATCAAGAGTGCATTGTTTTACAACTTATTAGACCCTTGCCTTTATAGGCTTACAAACTGACGACTTCCTCCACGTAGTCGATGTGGGACTAAAAATGAGAAATACAAAATTAAAACAAAGAAACAACATGGACTCAAATAAATAAAAATACAGACTCCAGCTAAAACCAAATAGATGCAGCACGATGCCTCCTGCGCTGATACACGCGATCGAATCTCCCCGGGCGCGCTGATGCCATGTCCCCATCACATTGGCTTACCAGCACCTACACCAGTATCTCCTCTTGCATCTAAATCCGACACTGTGCGCTTCTTTGATTTCTTCTTCTTGCTCTTACCATCTGTTCCTATGTTGTCATTCTCTTGTCCTTCATCACCATCTAATAACAAGATAAGGAAATGCTAGTATCATGTGAATCAACAATTGAATAATTATTTCAGCATTAATATCACTGCCACGCAACAACCCTTGGTTGAACTTCCAACGGAAGATTTTTATTGCTCAAAAAAGTTCCTTTCTTTCCAAAGAATAACAGAAAGCTTGCAATTTTGAGGGGGAAAAAAACACCTGTCATATTCTTCTTTTTTTTCTTCTTCGAGCTTTTAAGCTGTTCTTCTCCTTCTGCCAATGATAAAGGGGGAAGAAAAAAGGGCAACTTTGAGAAATGCAAACAAATGAGAAGATTTCTACATGTAAACATTAAATTATAACGGAAATTGTAAACGCAAAAGAAATTGACATAGAACAAAATGATAATTGTAAACGCTAACCTACTACGCTCTCGGGCGGTGCCGTAGTCTTCTTCATCTCCTCCGTCGTCATAACGAGAAGACTGCTAGGGTTTTAGGGTTTCACTTGTTGGCTCGTGAGTCTGAACTTATTATGGGTGACGAACGAATCGGGTCGGGTTTGAATTCAAAACCCGCACTCTGTGGCATATTTATCAACATGTGACTGAAAGGAATTTTAAGTATAAGAAGAGAGGGGGGGATGAGGAGATATAAGAATTTTGGGTTAATTGAATTTGAATTAAGTCGTGTAAGAATAATGAAGAGAGGTGAAGAAGAAAGGAGATGGGCATATCAAATAAAAACATTCTTATTTCATTCAAAATCTAACTAGATGGTGTAAACTCTTAGGATCCAGAAAATTTGGGGGGTTAATTTCTAATATCAAAGATTTGAGGGGAAATTTCTAAATACCAAAGATTTTTTTTTTTTGGTTGGGGGTTGGGGGGTATATCTAAAAAAAAACCCTTTTAACTAATGAGCAACTCAAAGCACCTAATTCATATAAGAAATTCGTTTATAGAATATAACTTAACAAAAGCTCAGGAAATCATTTGGAAATAAATGACCCAATGGCACATAAGATAGAGCTCAGGGAACTCATTTGAGAATAAATGACCCAATGCCCACATAAGCAATAGCTTGAATAAAAATTCCGGTCAAAAGGCAAAGCTAAAAAGGACAAGTATGACGAGAACCCTTCAGATTGTGATTTTGATGACAAATTGAATGAACCCACATAAATAATGGGCAATATGCCTGCTATTATCAGTTTATGCCAACTGTTTTTAATAAGGGCAGAACTTCTCGGAACCCATGTCAAAATTTTAATATAACAGAAAAAACCAGTTAAATTCATCTAAAGCATGTCAAAGCAACAACACCAGCATACAAATATATAAATTTATTGACGGACATCAAGATAAAAATGCACAGCGCAGTAATCTTCACGTTAAAGTTTAAAAAAAATCCTATTCAGCTCAGGATTATCATCGAATAAGCTTAATCACAACAAAATAATTAATTTCCATCAGAGCTCTATTGCTGACGGCACAATTAGGCCGATCAAACAGAGTACAAAACAGGAAACCCTAGTTGACAAGGGGGGAAAGGGATCAATCAGCATCACAGCGACCCAAACGCAAAGATATGAAATTTTACCAGCTCAAAACACAGTACAACAACAGATCGACCCGGACTCAAGATAGCAGACAATTAAATTCTGTAAACAGATATTTACCGGAGAAAGATTCGAAATTTCCCGATTCCATGGACAAATCAACGGAGATTCCGTAATCTTGCTGATCGATTTGATCGATTCGAGCTGGAGACTTTGAGAGAGAGAGAGAGAGAGAGAAGGAAGCCCTAATCTTCTCTCTCTAAAAGAGGGAAAACAGAGAGAGAGAGAGAGGAAATTGGTTTGGGGCTGAGATGAGATTTATATAGGAGAGGCGGTCTTCACGTGGATGACTAGGGCTCTCTCAGGAAGTCGTTCAAACGGCGTCTTCAACTCAATAAATCGGCAGGGGCTGTTTGTTTCCCCCGAAGGTGAGCGGAAAAAGCCCAATGGGCTCTCCTCATTTTTTTCTCTTGCAGTCCAGTTTGTTTGCTCTGAGATGAGATGCCCCAAAAATAGCAAACTGGGGTGTCCGTTTTCTACCATAACGAAATCTGTCACTCGACACTTAAATATTATTTCCCGCCTCTAAGATCGTCCCCCTCCCCCTCTCTCACAGCCTCGATTCCGTAGCCATGATCTCCTTCTCTCTTACAGTCTCTATCTCATCGCCTTGATCTCCCTTCTCCCGGCGCTTCTCTCTTTCTCTGAAGATCTCCCTCGTCTTGATCCTAGGAGAAAGAGAACGTCCCAAAATTTGACCGTGGGCGCTTAATTATTATTTCGTTGTCTCTCTCTCTGTTAGGATTACTCGTTATCTCTCGCCGTTTATCTACCTCTCTCACTGCTTTACCTCCTCTCTCGTTCTCTGTCGGCGTTGATCTGCTCTCTCCCGTCACTTGATCTTCTATCTCCCTATCTCACAACCCCTATCTCGTTGCCTTTATCTCCTTCGTCAGTACTGCTTCTTCCCTCGTTGTCGTGCTAGCTTTGTCGCCTTCACGGGTCTTCCCGTCTTCTCTGCTGAAGCTCCCCAATTAAAGATTAAATGAAGGACTTTGAATCTGGGCTTCAGACCTAGTGTAGGGGGTAGGGTGGTTTTGTTGAGTGGTCGAATTCGAGGTTGTCATTGAGTAGGGAATTTGTGCATTTTGTACATTCTCAGTTGGGAATTTGTGCATTGATTTTGTGCATGTTCATAATGACGGGCTTTCTAGGTTGTGCGGTATTATGAGTTTTTTTAATTAAAAATTTTGTGCATTTGGAGTGAGAAATGATGATGAATCCGCTACGATTCTCTCCTTCTCCTTGGCTTTCCTCACTGTCGCCGCGAATAGGTCTCTTTCTTTGCTATCGATGTCGTCACCGCAGGTTATGTTACAGATAAGTAGTTTCTCTTTGTTGCTCTTTTTCTTGTTTGTTAACTGAGAAAATGGCTTGAAATTAGGATGGTTTAGCTTTATTTTCTTCATCACTTGTTTTATGTTGTTGTTATTGTTGCACTGCCACTTAATTTGTGGGGTGTTTATCACGAATCTGAACGAATTTATTGGAATATAGGGACAAATTTGACTACACCTTTTTCTTACTCCATCTCGGGTAAATTTGGAGGAGGGAGGGAGGGAGGGAGATTGTGTGTGTGGGTTAGGGGGGGTCTCTAGCTACTCTCGCTCTCTCTCTTGTAGAAGAAGTCACGGAAAATATCTCCTTTCGGTCGATTGTGATTATATTCTAACTTTGTTGATACTCTGATTTTGAGTATCAATTAACATATACTACAATCGGTTTATTTCAGAATTGATGTAAAAATTGTATCTTTTAAAGCCCAAATACGTACACATATTCCTTTTGCTATTTTGCACTTTCCGTTCAGTTATCAATTTGTAAGTTGGTTCTAATTTTAAAATTCAGCAAAAAGAGGTTTTTTTTTTTTTTACAATTTATTTTTAAATCCGAGATTGACAAACCCAGACCTTTACCATTAAAATTGCACACTTTGATCAGTCTGTTCATTTGATTGTAAATTGGTCCAAAGGCGATGTTTTGCAGCTAGCCCAACAAATGTGGCACACTGTTTCTCGTCCAGGATACATTTCCTGAATTTATAATGATCTTTTACTAACCCAACTCACAGCTCTTGAAGGGTTCATCTTGAGTTAATTGTACATCTCAAAATGACCATTTTGCAATATAGATTGCATCTTGAAGTTGCAAACCACCTCTCTTCTGAAAGAATTCAGTATTTGTTCAGTGTATTGTACGCTCATCATAGCACAAGTAACAATGGGTATCATAGAATACAAAGTACTTTGAGATTTAGAGAACAAAATTTTCTTGAATATAAGATTCTACAGGTACAAAATCAATAGAGAAGCAGACATTATAATTGCAAAATTCTCTCTTTGTTACAACAATTTACCCTCTTCGATAAGCTTAGCATAATTCCACGTTTTTACCATAAGACGATTCAACAAGCCTCCATTGATGACTAATCACTCATGACCTCACTCCCATCAGAATCATGAGGGGAGTCAACAATTGTTCCCATATTGTCATTATCTTCATCAGTTTCCATCACATCACCATCTTCTTCTTCATCGGTGTCTTCATCCTCGTATATTATAGCAGGGGCTGTTCTCTCCTCATCAGCCTCATCCTCAGGGATCTGTGCGAACAAAAGCATTTGCTTAGGGGAAGACAAGTTGGTTCAGAGTTGGTGTAGCATACAGGAAAATGCAACTCACCCTGGCGGATATGACATCTAAACATGTTGAGAGCTGAACAGCCGATCGAAATGTTGAAATCCTTGAGTCGATGAGCTGCAAGAGTATTAAAAGCATTGTAGTGCATTCAAATATGTAGAAATCCATGATCAGCAATTAAGTTTGGCAGGCTAGCACAACACTGAGCTTACCATGCACATGGCTTAAGCGACAAAACAACTTTGGGGAGGCATAATATGATTCAGATGAAACTTTGTCAGGCGTGACTTGATGTTTGAATGCCAACAATGCAAGAAAGTATTAAGAGAGCATGCCAGTAATAGGACATCAGACCCTAAGGACATTCCTTGGAAATAAGAGTCTCAAGGCGCAAATCAATAAATGAGGAGTTCAAGATCCAGTAATTTTGCTTTTGCTCATAAAAAAATTACAAGTGTCAATGCCAATGATAATCACAAAGTCAGTATAAGGAGGCGGAGAATGATATGAACTCAGAAATGATCATGGCAAAAATTTCATGCAGGTGATTCTGACATCAAGGAATAGAATGATATTGATCACATCAGGCACGAGAATCATGATAAAATGGAAAGGGAACATGAGTTCATTAGTGGAGGAAGATGGAGACTATGAGAGCCATACATCCAACCTCTCTGGTATAGAAGTCAAGTCAGATGAGAGAACATGTAACAATTAGAATAAGTTTGTGTGTCATCTTTTGTCCATGGATATTTCTCAAAATTGTCAACTGAGTGACAAAGAAGTCATTCTCATCATAATCAACAACATACTCTAAGGTGAGCCAGTAAGGTCAAATCCATGTCTTTTTCTAGGATTTCACAGGGGAAAAAAGAAGTCTACATCTTAACTCTGCAAGTCACTTGGTTATGACTGGTAACTATTGATTTATATAACTTCAAAATATCTATAATATCTCAATATTTTTATAAATAACCATTATAGAATTACAAATTCTATAATATTATTTCTATCCCCCACATATTTTAACCATTATAGCATTAAAAATTCATGTTTTGTATAAAGTATAAACGCAACACAAGCGTATGTGCAATTTTATTACTGTCTTATTGATGATGTATGTAAATCCTGAATTTTTACGAATTAATGTATTTGCGTGCCCGTATTGTGTTGTACTTCTATCATTTTTCCATCAGGAAAATCACAGATTATGACATGTAGCTTGGTATCTGATCCCGTAAGCTTATTGTTTCAAGATAAAGAACATCAGCATTTGGCAAGTTTCAAAAGGAACAATTAGAAAAACCAGTCTTTAATTGCTAGCTGACATCACTCATCAGTTATAGTTCCAAATGCACCAAACAGAAGTCTGTTACTGCTCAGTATACCCAAGTTAGTTGCATGTTATGTACATGGCCAAGTAGCATCACTTTCTCAGATGTACATTTAAAGACTACAAATTTGAAGTGCCTTGTAATGTCATACACCATGGAGACAAAGTACATCAATAATCCAACAGAAAAGAAAGAGAACAAACCTGGTATAAGGAGTTGAGAATCAGCAAGGATGATTCTTGTGATGCTATACTGCTTGCATGCTGGCTAATCAGAGTTCTAAGCCAAGGAAGTGCACAAACCAATACTGCACCTCTACAAAAAAATAAAATATAAACAGATAATGAGATCAATGACTGTCATTTGCAACAAAGGTACAAAAAAATATAATTAATAAGATTATACTAAGTATTATTTATTTAATAAGATTATAACTAAGTATTAGTTATTGCAACATTGAATGTGAGTTATCACTATGGCAGTGCAAATAAACCTTTATGCAAGCATCACAATTTATCTGCTATTAAAGGTTAAAGGATTCTAGTCGACTACATAAACTTCCCCCAATACAACAGATAAAGGAGAATCTCAGCTCTTCAATTGCATGCTTGTTCATCATTTATCTACAAATGCATTTATTCTTTCTAAAAGTTACATCATCCATGCTTCTTAAATTAGTCTGCAAATAAATGCATAAAAAAATTATGACTATGCTTAATCCTGCAGAAAACTATTAACATTACAAGATAGCTTAATTTGATTGACTGTAGTTTGTTTTCTAATCCTAGTGAAGGTATTTTCATTGGACACCTGCAAATTAATGTTTTCTAATCCTAGTGAAGGTATTTTCATTGGACACCTGCAAATTAATGTTCAATGCATGAGACAAAGTTCTTATAAGGATATAAGTGAAACCAAAATGGATAAGGGGGATGGAAACAGCGTAATCTGGACACATGACACAGGTATCAAGTGTCTGCACATCCAAATGTGTACAAAATGTGTATGACACGGGAAATATTAAACATTAGGATGCTAGGACACAACTATAAGTATACATATGTATAGGCATATGTATATGTGCCTTGATATGTGTGTAGTACTGTTTGGTCTCATATTCAGTTTCACATGATACGTGTCTAAATGGGGGACACAGTTGTCCAAGTGTAGTGCCGCGTTTGCGTGTTCGACAATGCAACATTTTGCAAGAATGGAGTGTCCTGGTAACAGTGGTTAAAGACATTGCTAGATGAATATTATCCTTAGAAATGTTTTTTCAAATAGCATCGAATGATTGCAACCATTTGTTGAGGAGTTTTCAAGTGCCAAAAGAGACTAGGAAGGTTTTTGTACCCAGATATCTGGACGCGTTTTGAAACAGCCAACATCTTTTGTTCTAGAGTTATCTTCTATGTGCGTAACGATAATACTACTATGTTCCAAGGTTTAAAAAAACTAGCTTTGTAGCCTAAAATAGCTAGTTTTGTAGCGTAGCCCTCCTTAAATGCTATGTAGCGCTCTAAAATGGCTAAAAAATAATGTAGTTTCCGCCATTTTTAAAATAGCTTACGCTATTTACACTTATATAACATAGTGTAGCTACATTATTATATGTTTCTTATTACCTGGCTTAAATGAGTGATTGGGAGACTTTCTTAAGGTACCTAAATCAATGAGTTATGACTATCTTCTCTCTCAATGAAGCCTCGTCTTTAGTTGTGAGAGATTGTAATAAAACTCCAAACACCCATCAGTGAGTCCTGAATTAGACTAACAAGCCCTAGTGTTTTACTGAGTGTACCTTGATCTTTGAAAGCTAGCCCTCTTTGACATTGATCAACACCTGTGAGCCTCAGTCGGCCCCAGTGGAGACTTGTATTTAGCACTGGCTTATATTATTTAAATAAAAAATAAAAACTATATAGCTTACACTTCATGCTACACTATTAGCTATTAGAAGGTGGAGCACTATGCTTTACACTATCGCTATTTTCAACATTGCTCCGTACATAATCACCAATGGTGCAAAATTATTAATTAGATTTAAATCTGCTCCATTGCAGAAGCTACTTCTGGTGGATATCAGCAATTCAAATCACAACATTAAAACAAAAGTGCACTTATCAAAATGTAACATAACAAGACATTATGCCTGTGATTTGAATTCCAATGTTGATTGATTACCTCTGCTGAATCATGGATGTAAGGGATTTTAAAAACTTGAGAACATCTGCTGGGTTTAGAAGTGAGGTTGACTTTACAATAACCTGCATGCCACCAACAATTCAGTTAAAAGACTTATGACATAAAGTGTAAAAGCTCATGCTATAGCCAAGATTGTGCATAACATTGATTAGGCCTTATGCAGTGTAGTTATGAGGACATACAGCACAACCTGAATAGTTCCGGTTAAGCGCTATATAATTCTGCAAAATCTCTTGGGTGCTAAATTGGTTTAGGTCTGGTAATGCACATATGGTCTCACTCCCACCAAGTAAATGGGTACTTAATATGTGATTTGACTGATTACTCCCTATAGTCTTTTCTCTCTGAAATTTGGAGGGAGATAAAAGAGGAGGATGAAGTGTGTGTTCTTTATGTTATTAAACTTGAATATGGCTGAGGTGAGTGGGAGTACCCATGGTGATCGGATTCAAATGTTCAATGGACGTGAGTAACTGAGTATTTTGAACAGTAAAGATGAAATGCATGAATTATGAAATACCTGTTAGTTTATAAAGAATCAGCCATATTTCCTACGACAGAGAACAACGCCCCAAACTTCACTGTTGCTGTATATTTTGACAAGTCTAGTTTGGGATGACAACAAGTCAGATTTAGTTTGGGATCCTACACAATATCAATCCATTTAGATCAAATTCTAGTATACAAGCTCAATTTTTTTAATGTAAGGCAATTAATTTGAGTTGGATAATACCTAATTTTTTTAAAAAAAACTATTTCATTTAATGCCACACAAATACAATTATGCACAACCGCATAATCCAATTTTCCAATTTTGTACTGCAATATCTAGTTTTGTGCCTCAAGAACAAATGGGCTATAGTACCAGAGCTGACACATGAAACAAAAGACATATAAACATAAGCACAATTTTACAATACATTCAACAGTGGTGGTTCTGCTGTAACTGCTTAAATTTCAATATCCCCATTGGTTCCTAACTTTGAGATCTAAACGAGAGGTCTCCAGAAATTTGGTTGTACTAAGTTATGATTTCTATGCTCACTGGAGAAAATGTCGAGATGTTAAAAATTGCTTAAATTTTACCTAGTTAAGGTAGATTTGTCCAGTCTATTTCCAGTTGGAGATCACCAACTCTATATAAGTCTCATTTGAACATACTTGAAAAGCAAAATAATGTACAAGAATATAAAAGATGAAAAAAAGAAGAAAAGCAAAGCAAACCTTTTCATCCCTCGTGTACAAACAATCCAAGAGCAATGTGTGGTCGTCAGCATGCAATGCTTGCTTCAGCAAAACATGAACTGAATCAGCACTTGGGGGTATTGGAACGGCATATGGCTCTAGCTTGGAGATACTCTTTGATTTGTCGTCATCAACCAAATCTAGACTTGCAAGCTTCTCCGCCATAGTTGGTTCGTTCATGTCATATTCACCACCCACATCATGGATTACCTCTAGAAATATATCACAACCAATGAGAAGATTAATAGTTAAAAAGGACACGTCCAAAAGAACAGCTATACATAAAAAAGAACAGGTGCAGATGAAAACAGAGATTAGTTTCCCTTAGATGATGATGATGATGATCGCTAAAACACATTTCTATATCAATAAGAAAAGGCACCAAGTAATTGAGTGAGTTGATTCAGATTTTCTTAAATAATTTTCAGTTCACCTGCCACTTACATGCACACATAAGGGACAGACGGGAGGTTCATTCAAGAGTGTCAAAATTTGGAGTTTAATACTAATTAGACTATCAGGTTATGTAGCATCAAAACCCAAACCTTGTTATGCTGTTGACTGATAAGTTTCTAAAAATAAGTCAAATGGTTCAAACTTCATAACTTGATCAATTGTCCATCTCTTTTTTGTGTGTGACCTTTATAGTTGACCACCACTTACATTAGGTGTGAGCTTTCCATTAAAACCACCAAAACAAGTTATAAAGAACCATAAGCCCTCCAAATTTTTATCCCAACTCCGAAAAGCTACTTGCCATAATTAAAGATCAAAGATAGGAAGGTTTCTAGAATTAATCCTACCATTAGGTATCTTTTTATGTGCTACTTACATGACTCAAACTAGAAATTCCAACAATCTAACCCCACCCGTTTAGCTCTAAACCTCGCCTAAATGGCTTCATATGGGTTTTCAACATAAAATTTATGATTCTCGACATATAGTATCTTACATTTGGTTTCTCAACATAAGGTATCTGAGCCTATGGTTTTTAAAATTTATGATTTGCACACCCTTCACAAACTGTTAATTGGTGTATCATCCAGATGGACCAGATAGCTGCTAATAAAAAAAATATTATACATTGTTAGTCATTTGGGTATGTGAATCGTCTGTTTGGCTTATTCTTTTCCCTCACTGTATTATCTATTTACCTAATCTAGAATCTTCTCTGGTCTATAGGAATTTGAATATTACACCATGGTCACATGAGCGTACAACTTCCTACTTGTTAGAGATATGTTTAGCTACATGTCATATCAATTGCCACTCTACGATCTATATACCAGGGTGCTTTCTTGCTCATGGCTCTCTCTTGGCTTTGAATAGGCACCTGTTTGCTGCTCTCATTTAATTGGCACCAGTTGATATTTGTACATAAAATCCTCGGTCACACTTTTGTGAGCTTCTCGAGTCCAAGTCATGCTTCAGAGCTGCACTTTTATGGGGGGAAAGCTTAAATCACAAGGATACATTATGAGCCGTTAGGCTCTTAGAGACTGCTATTGTAATGCATATGCTATGTAATTTAAAAGAAACTTAACGTTTATGTCTTAATAATATATTTTTAGAAAATCTTAACATTATATTTTATTCCCTGTTTTAAATATCGGCCGATACGGCCGAGATATCGTCCGATATCTCCTTTTTTGCCTGCTGCCGATACGATATAGGAAAATCGTTCGCCATACCGTTTGCAGCAAAAAATGACCGATATTTGAAATATCGCCCGATAAATTTCCCGATATTGGCCGATAAATCATCCGATATATCACCCGATATGAAATAACTTATTTAGTGCACGACTGCGTGCAAATGTACATTGTTTTTTACTGTCTCTGCAAGCATATCACATCATTTTTATTAGATAGATGATATGTATGACCCTAAACCAACTCTTAATTATCAATATTTCATTATATATAGTGTCAAATATAAACGCCCGATATGCGCGCGTATCCCCGATATCTCCCCCAATATCCGATATGAAAAACCCCCATCCGATACGATTCCGATATCCGATATTGAGAACCTTGATTTTATTTTTGAGATTTTTTGAAAAACTGAATGAAACACAGAAGCCCGCAACTGAGACAGTGGAAACTCACTGGTTAAAATAAAAACTGTGGGAGTTAAAGTATCACAAATTCAAGCAAACTGTGTTTATCCGTGCACAATAAATTTACATCTCACAAGCTAATAAAAAGTCTAAATAATAAGCACTAAATATCAGACGAGATTTGAATTCTAATGTGGTCTAAAATCAGAGATTGAGAGATTCCAGAAAGACATTGGCTTACCAGCACCTACACCAGTATCTCCTCTTGCATCTAAATCCGACACTGTGCGCTTCTTTGACTTCTTCTTCTTGCTCTTACCACCTGTTCCTATGTTGTCATTCTCCTGTCCTTCATCACCATCTAATAACAAGACAAGGAAATTCTAGTATCATGTGAATCAACAATTGAATAATTATTTCAGCATTAATATCACTGCCACGCAACAACCCTTGGTTGAACTTCCAACGGAAGATTTTTATTGCTCAAAAATGTTCCTTTTTTTCCCAAAGAATAACAGAAAGCTTGCAATTTTGAGGGGAAAAAACACCTGTCTTATTCTTCTTCTTTTTCTTCTTCGAGCTTTTGAGCTGTTCTTCTCCTTCTGCCAATAATAAAGGGGGAAGAAAAAATGGCAACTTTGAGAAATACAAACAAATGAGAAGATTTCTACATGTAAATATTAAATTATAACGAAAATTGTAAACAGAAAAGAAATTGACATTGAACAAAATGATAATTGTAAACGCTAACCTACTACGCTCTCGGGCGGTGCCGTAGTCTTCTTCATCTCCTCCGTCGTCATAACGAGAAGACTGGCAGCCTGTACTTGTGATGGCCTGCAATAATTTTATCGAGGTTTTTTTTTATATATATACCCTTCAAATCTTTGATATGTAGAAATTTACACCCCAAATCTTTGGTATTTAGAAACGTACCCTCCAAATCTTTTAGATCTTAAAAGTTTGCCCCTCATTTAGAATAAAAAAAAGAATATTCTATTTTTGTTAATTTGTCTAAAATTCTTAGAAAATACTAAATTATCCTTATTTAAATGATTAAACCATTTATCCTAACTAAACTATAAGTTAAATCACCTTTTCTACCTATTTCTTCTCCCTCTCCACCTCTCTTTCTCTCAAATCAAACATATTTCTATTCATTCATTACTCATAATAGATTAACATAAAATCATTTTCACTACCCCTTAAGAAATTTGAGAAAAAAATCCAAAAAAAAATTAGATTGAGATTTGAGAAAGTTGGGAGGAATTTTAAGTATAAGAAGAGAGGGGGTGAGGAGATATAAGAATTTTGGGTTAATTGAATTTGAATTAAGTCGTGTAAGAATAATGAAGAGAGGTGAAGAAGAAAGGAGAAGGGCATATCAAATAAAAACATTCTTATTTCATTCAAAATCTAACTAGATGGTGTAAACTCTTAGGATCCAGAAGATTTGAGGGGTTAATTTCTAATATCAAAGATTTGAGGGGAAATTTCTAAATACCAAAGTTTTTTTTTTTTTGGTTGGGGGTTGGGGGGGGTATATCTAAAAAAACCCTTTTAACTAATGAGCAACTCAAAGCACCTAATTCATATAAGAAATTCGTTTATAGAATATAACTTAACAAAAGCTCAGGAAATCATTTGAAAATAAATGACCCAATGGCACATAAGATAGAGCTTAGGGAACTCATTTGAGAATAAATGACCCAATGCCCACATAAGCAATAGCTTGAATAAAAATTCCGGTCAAAAGGCAAAGCTAAAAAGGACAAGTATGACGAGAACCCTTCAGATTGTGATTTTGATGACAAATTGAATGAACCCACATAAATAATGGGCAATATGCCTGCTATTATCAGTTTATGCCAACTGTTTTTAATAAGGGCAGAACTTCTCGGAACCCATGTCAAAATTTTAATATAACAGAAAAAACCAGTTAAATTCATCTAAAGCATGTCGAAGCAACAACACCAGCATACAAATATATAAATTTATTGACGGACATCAAGATAAAAATGCACAGCGCAGTAATCTTCACGTTAAAGTTTAAAAAAATCCTATTCAGCTCAGGATTATCATCGAATAAGCTTAATCACAACAAAATAATTAATTTCCATCAGAGCTCTATTGCTGACGGCACAATTAGGCCGATCAAACAGAGTACAAAACACGAAACCCTAGTTGACAAGGGGGGAAAGGGATCAATCAGCATCACAGCGACCCAAACGCAAAGATATGAAATTTTACCAGCTCAAAACACAGTACAACAACAGATCGACCCGGACTCAAGATAGCAGACAATTAAATTCTGTAAACAGATATTTACCGGAGAAAGATTCGAAATTTCCCGATTCCGTGGACAAATCAACGGAGATTCCGTAATCTTGCTGCTCGATTTGATCGATTCGAGCTGGAGACTTTGAGAGAGAGAGAGAGAGAAGGAAGCCCTAATCTTCTCTCTCTAAAAGAGGGAAAACAGAGAGAGAGAGAGGAAATTGGTTTGGGGCTGAGATGAGATTTATATAGGAGAGGCGGTCTTCACGTGGATGACTAGGGCTCTCTCAGGAAGTCGTTCAAACGGCGTCTTCAACTCAATAAATCGGCAGGGGCTGTTTGTTTCCCCCGAAGGTGAGCGGAAAAAGCCCAATGGGCTCTCCTCATTTTTTTCTCTTGCAGTCCAGTTTGTTTGCTCTGAGATGAGATGCCCCAAAAATAGCAAACTGGGGTGTCCGTTTTCTACCATAACGAAATCTGTCACTCGACACTTAAATATTATTTCCCGCCTCTAAGATCGTCCCCCTCCCCCTCTCTCACAGCCTCGATTCCGTAGCCATGATCTCCTTCTCTCTTACAGTCTCGATCTCATCGCCTTGATCTCCCTTCTCCCGGCGCTTCTCTCTTTCTCTGAAGATCTCCCTCGTCTCGATCCTAGGAGAAAGAGAACGTCCCAAAATTTGACCGTGGGCGCTTAATTATTATTTCGTTGTCTCTCTCTCTGTTAGGATTACTCGTTATCTCTCGCCGTTTATCTACCTCTCTCACTGCTTTACCTTCTCTCTCGTTCTCTGTCGGCGTTGATCTGCTCTCTCCCGTCACTTGATCTTCTATCTCCCTATCTCACAACCCCTATCTCGTTGCCTTTATCTCCTTCGTCAGTACTGCTTCTTCCTTCGTTGTCGTGCTAGCTTTGTCGCCTTCACGGGTCTTCCCGTCTTCTCTGCTGAAGCTCCCCAATTAAAGATTAAATGAAGGACTTTGAATCTGGGCTTCAGACCAAGTGTAGGGGGTAGGGTGGTTTTGTTGAGTGGTCGAATTCGAGGTTGTCATTGAGTAGGGAATTTGTGCATTTTGTACATTCTCAGTTGGGAATTTGTGCATTGATTTTGTGCATGTTCATAATGACGGGCTTTCTAGGTTGTGCGGTATTATGAGTTTTTTTAATTAAAAATTTTGTGCATTTGGAGTGAGAAATGATGATGAACCCGCTACGATTCTCTCCTTCTCCTTGGCTTTCCTCACTGTCGCCGCGAATAGGTCTCTTTCTTTGCTATCGATGTCGTCACCGCAGGTTATGTTACAGATAAGTAGTTTCTCTTTGTTGCTCTTTTTCTTGTTTGTTAGCTGAGAAAATGGCTTGAAATTTGGATGGTTTAGCTTTATTTTCTTCATCACTTGTTTTATGTTGTTGTTATTGTTGCACTGCCACTTAATTTGTGGGGTGTCTATCACGAATCTGAACGAATTTGTTGGAATATAGGGACAAATTTGACTACACCTTTTTCTTACTCCATCTCGGGTAAATTTGGAGGAGGGAGGGAGGGAGGGAGATTGTGTGTGTGGGTTAGGGGGGGTCTCTAGCTACTCTCGCTCTCTCTCTTGTAGAAGAAGTCACGGAAAATATTTCCTTTCGGTCGATTTTGATTATATTCTAACTTTGTTGATACTCTGATTTTGAGTATCAATTAACATATACTACAATCGGTTTATTTCAGAATTGATGTAAAAATTGTATCTTTTAAAGCCCAAATACGTACACATATTCCTTTTGCTATTTTGCTCTTTCCGTTCAGTTATCAATTTGTAAATTGGTTCTAATTTTAAAATTCAGCAAAAAGAGGATTTTTTTATTTTTTTTTACAATTTATTTTTAAATCCGAGATTGACAAACCCAGACCTTTACCATTAAAATTGGACAGTTTGATCAGTCTGTTCATTTGATTGTAAATTGGTCCAAAGGCGATGTTTTGCAGCTAGCCCAACAAATGTGGCACACTGTTTCTCGTCCAGGATACATTTCCTGAATTTATAATGATCTTTTACTAACCCAACTCACAGCTCTTGAAGGGTTCATCTTGAGTTAATTGTACATCTCAAAATGACCATTTTGCAATATAGATTGCATCTTGAAGTTGCAAACCACCTCTCTTCTGAAAGAATTCAGTATTTGTTCAGTGTATTGTACGCTCATCATAGCACAAGTAACAATGGGTATCATAGAATACAAAGTACTTTGAGATTTAGAGAACAAAATTTTCTTGAATATAAGATTCTACAGGTACAAAATCAATAGAGAAGCAGACATTATAATTGCAAAATTCTCTCTTTGTTACAACAATTTACCCTCTTCGATAAGCTTAGCATAATTCCACATTTTTACCATAAGACGATTCAACAAGCCTCCATTGATGACTAATCACTCATGACCTCACTCCCATCAGAATCATGAGGGGAGTCAACAATTGTTCCCATATTGTCATTATCTTCATCAGTTTCCATCACATCACCGTCTTCTTCTTCATCGGTGTCTTCATCCTCGTATATTATAGCAGGGGCTGTTCTCTCCTCATCAGCCTCATCCTCAGGGATCTGTGCGAACAAAAGCATTTGCTTAGGGGAAGACAAGTTGGTTCAGAGTTGGTGTAGCATACAGGAAAATGCAACTCACCCGGAAAATGCAACTCACCCTGGCGGATATGACATCTAAACATGTTGAGAGCTGAACAGCCGATCGAAATGTTGAAATCCTTGAGTCGATGAGCTGCAAGAGTATTAAAAGCATTGTAGTGCATTCAAATATGTAGAAATCCATGATCAGCAATTAAGTTTGGCAGGCTAGCACAACACTGAGCTTACCATGCACATGGCTTAAGCGACAAAACAACTTTGGGGAGGCATAATATGATTCAGATGAAACTTTGTCAGGCGTGACTTGATGTTTGAATGCCAACAATGCAAGAAAGTATTAAGAGAGCATGCCAGTAATAGGACATCAGACCCTAAGGACATTCCTTGGAAATAAGAGTCTCAAGGCGCAAATCAATAAATGAGGAGTTCAAGATCCAGTAATTTTGCTTTTGCTCATAAAAAAATTACAAGTGTCAATGCCAATGATCATCACAAAGTCAGTATAAGGAGGCGGAGAATGATATGAACTCAGAAATGATCATGGCAAAAATTTCATGCAGGTGATTCTGACATCAAGGAATAGAATGATATTGATCACATCAGGCACGATAATCATGATAAAATGGAAAGGGAACATGAGTTCATTAGTGGAGGAAGATGGAGACTTTGAGAGCCATACATCCAACCTCTCTGGTATAGAAGTCAAGTCAGATGAGAGAACATGTAACAATTAGAATAAGTTTGTGTGTCATCTTTTGTCCATGGATATTTCTCAAAATTGTCAACTGAGTGACAAAGAAGTCATTCTCATCATAATCAACAACATACTCTAAGGTGAGCCAGTAAGGTCAAATCCATGTCTTTTTCTAGGATTTCACAGGGGAAAAAAGAAGTCTACATCTTAACTCTGCAAGTCACTTGGTTATGACTGGTAACTATTGATTTATATAACTTCAAAATATCTATAATATCTCAATATTTTTATAAATAACCATTATAGAATTACAAATTCTATAATATTATTTCTATCCCCCACATATTTTAACCATTATAGCATTAAAAATTCATGTTTTGTATAAAGTATAAACGCAACACAAGCGTATGTGCAATTTTATTACTGTCTTATTGATGATGTATGTAAATCCTGAATTTTTACGAATTAATGTATTTGCGTGCCCGTATTGTGTTGTACTTCTATCATTTTTCCATCAGGAAAATCACTGATTATGACATGTAGCTTGGTATCTGATCCCGTAAGCTTATTGTTTCAAGATAAAGAACATCAGCATTTGGCAAGTTTCAAAAGGAACAATTAGAAAAACCAGTCTTTAATTGCTAGCTGACATCACTCATCAGTTATAGTTCCAAATGCACCAAACAGAAGTCTGTTACTGCTCAGTATACCCAAGTTAGTTGCATGTTATGTACATGGCCAAGTAGCATCACTTTCTCAGATGTACATTTAAAGACTACAAATTTGAAGTGCCTTGTAATGTCATACACCATGGAGACAAAGTACATCAATAATCCAACAGAAAAGAAAGAGAACAAACCTGGTATAAGGAGTTGAGAATCAGCAAGGATGATTCTTGTGATGCTATACTGCTTGCATGCTGGCTAATCAGAGTTCTAAGCCAAGGAAGTGCACAAACCAATACTGCACCTCTACAAAAAAATAAAATATAAACAGATAATGAGATCAATGACTGTCATTTGCAACAAAGGTACAAAAAAATATAATTAATAAGATTATACTAAGTATTATTTATTTAATAAGATTATAACTAAGTATTAGTTATTGCAACATTGAATGTGAGTTATCACTATGGCAGTGCAAATAAACCTTTATGCAAGCATCACAATTTATCTGCTATTAAAGGTTAAAGGATTCTAGTCGACTACATAAACTTCCCCCAATACAACAGATAAAGGAGAATCTCAGCTCTTCAATTGCATGCTTGTTCATCATTTATCTACAAATGCATTTATTCTTTCTAAAAGTTACATCATCCATGCTTCTTAAATTAGTCTGCAAATAAATGCATAAAAAAATTATGACTATGCTTAATCCTGCAGAAAACTATTAACATTACAAGATAGCTTAATTTGATTGACTGTAGTTTGTTTTCTAATCCTAGTGAAGGTATTTTCATTGGACACCTGCAAATTAATGTTTTCTAATCCTAGTGAAGGTATTTTCATTGGACACCTGCAAATTAATGTTCAATGCATGAGGCAAAGTTCTTATAAGGATATAAGTGAAACCAAAATGGATAACGGGGATGGAAACAGCGTAATCTGGACACATGACACAGGTATCAAGTGTCTGCACATCCAAATGTGTACAAAATGTGTATGACACGGGAAATATTAAACATTAGGATGCTAGGACACAACTATAAGTATACATATGTATAGGCATATGTATATGTGCCTTGATATGTGTGTAGTACTGTTTGGTCTCATATTCAGTTTCACATGATACGTGTCTAAATGGGGGACACAGTTGTCCAAGTGTAGTGCCGCGTTTGCGTGTTCAACAATGCAACATTTTGCAAGAACGGAGTGTCCTGGTAACAGTGGTTAAAGACATTGCTAGATGAATATTATCCTTAGAAATGTTTTTCCAAATAGCATCGAATGATTGCAACCATTTGTTGAGGAGTTTTCAAGTGCCAAAAGAGACTAGGAAGGTTTTTGTACCCAGATATCTGGACGCGTTTTGAAACAGCCAACATCTTTTGTTCTAGAGTTATCTTCTATGTGCGTAACGATAATACTACTATGTTCCAAGGTTTAAAAAAACTAGCTTTGTAGCCTAAAATAGCTAGTTTTGTAGCGTAGCCCTCCTTAAATGCTATGTAGCGCTCTAAAATGGCTAAAAAATAATGTAGTTTCCGCCATTTTTAAAATAGCTTACGCTATTTACACTTTTATATAACATAGTGTAGCTACATTATTATATGTTTCTTATTACCTGGCTTAAATGAGTGATTGGGAGACTTTCTTAAGGTACCTAAATCAATGAGTTATGACTATCTTCTCTCTCAATGAAGCCTCGTCTTTAGTTGTGAGAGATTGTAATAAAACTCCAAACACCCATCAGTGAGTCCTGAATTTGACTAACAAGCCCTAGTGTTTTACTGAGTGTACCTTGATCTTTGAAAGCTAGCCCTCTTTGACATTGATCAACACCTGTGAGCCTCAGTCGGCCCCAGTGGAGACTTGTATTTAGCACTGGCTTATATTATTTAAATAAAAAATAAAAACTATATAGCTTACACTTCATGCTACACTATTAGCTATTAGAAGGTGGAGCACTATGCTTTACACTATCGCTATTTTCAACATTGCTCCGTACATAATCACCAATGGTGCAAAATTATTAATTAGATTTAAATCTGCTCCATTGCAGAAGCTACTTCTGGTGGATATCAGCAATTCAAATCACAACATTAAAACAAAAGTGCACTTATCAAAATGTAACATAACAAGACATTATGCCTGTGATTTGAATTCCAATGTTGATTGATTACCTCTGCTGAATCATGGATGTAAGGGATTTTAAAAACTTGAGAACATCTGCTGGGTTTAGAAGTGAGGTTGACTTTACAATAACCTGCATGCCACCAACAATTCAGTTAAAAGACTTATGACATAAAGTGTAAAAGCTCATGCTATAGCCAAGATTGTGCATAACATTGATTAGGCCTTATGCAGTGTAGTTATGAGGACATACAGCACAACCTGAATAGTTCCGGTTAAGCGCTATATAATTCTGCAAAATTTCTTGGGTGCTAAATTGGTTTAGGTCTGGTAATGCACATATGGTCTCACTCCCACCAAGTAAATGGGTACTTAATTTGTGATTTGACTGATTACTCCCTATAGTCTTTTCTCTCTGAAATTTGGAGGGAGATAAAAGAGGAGGATGAAGTGTGTGTTCTTTATGTTATTAAACTTGAATATGGCTGAGGCCTGTGGGAGTACCCATGGTGATCGGATTCAAATGTTCAATGGACGTGAGTAACTGAGTATTTTGAACAGTAAAGATGAAATGCATGAATTATGAAATACCTGTTAGTTTATAAAGAATCAGCCATATTTCCTACGACAGAGAACAACGCCCCAAACTTCACTGTTGCTGTATATTTTGACAAGTCTAGTTTGGGATGACAACAAGTCAGATTTAGTTTGGGATCCTACACAATATCAATCCATTTAGATCAAATTCTAGTATACAAGCTCAATTTTTTTAATGTAAGGCAATTAATTTGAGTTGGATAATACCTAATTTTTTTAAAAAACTATTTCATTTAATGCCACACAAATACAATTATGCACAACCGCATGATCCAATTTTCCAATTTTGTACTGCAATATCTAGTTTTGTGCCTCAAGAACAAATGGGCTATAGTACCAGAGCTGACACATGAAACAAAAGACATATAAACATAAGCACAATTTTACAATACATTCAACAGTGGTGGTTCTGCTGTAACTGCTTAAATTTCAATGTCCCCATTGGTTCCAAACTCTGAGATCTGAAACCAGAGGTCTCCAGAAATTTGGTTGTACTAAGTTATGATTTCTATGCTCACTGGAGAAAATGTCGAGATGTTAAAAATTGCTTAAATTTTACCTAGTTAAGGTAGATTTGTCCAGTCTATTTCCAGTTGGAGATCGCCAACTCTATATAAGTCTCATTTGAACATACTTGAAAAGCAAAATAATGTTCAAGAATATAAAAGATGAAAAAAAGAAGAAAAGCAAAGCAAACCTTTTCATCCCTCGTGTACAAACAATCCAAGAGCAATGTGTGGTCGTCAGCATGCAATGCTTGCTTCAGCAAAACATGAACTGAATCAGCACTTGGGGGTATTGGAACAGCATATGGCTCTAATTTGGAGATACTCTTTGATTTGTCGTCATCAACCAAATCTAGACTTGCAAGCTTCTCCGCCATAGTTGGTTCGTTCATGTCATATTCACCACCCACATCATGGATTACCACTAGAAATATGTCACAACCAATGAGAAGATTAATAGTTAAAAAGAACACATCCAAAAGAACAGCTATACATAAAAAACAACAGGTGCAGATGAAAACAGAGATTAGTTTCCCTTAGATGATGATGATGATGTTCGCTAAAACACATTTCTATATCAATAAGAAAAGGCACCAAGTAATTGACTGAGTTGATTCAGATTTTCTTAAATAATTTTTCAGTTCACCTGCCACTTACATGCACACATAAGGGACAGACGGGAGGTTCATTCAAGAGTGTCAAAATTTGGAGTTTAATACTAGTTAGACTATCAGGTTATGTAGCATCAAAACCCAAACCTTGTTATGCTGTTGACTGATAAGTTTCTAAAAATAAGTCAAATGGTTCAAACTTCATAACTTGATCAATTGTCCATCTCTTTTTAGTGTGTGACCTTTATAGTTGAGCACCACTTACATTAGGTGTGAGCTTTCCATTAAAACCACCAAAACAAGTTATAAAGAACCATAAGCTCTCCAAATTTTTATCCCAACTCCGAAAAGCTACTTGCCATAATTAAAGATCAAAGATAGGAAGGTTTCTAGAATTAATCCTACAATTAGGTATCTTTTTATGTGCTACTTACATGACTCAAACTAGAAATTCCAACAATCTAACCCCCACCCCTTTAGCACTAAACCTGGCCTAAATGGCTTCATATGGGTTTTCAACATAAAATTTATGATTCTCGACATATAGTATCTTACATTTGGTTTCTCAACATAAGGTATCTGAGCCTATGGTTTTTAAAATTTATGATTTGCACACCCTTCACAAACTGTTAATTGGTGTATCATCCAGATGGACCAGATAGCTGCTAATAAAAAAAATATTATACATTGTTAGTCATTTGGGTATGTGAATCGTCTGTTTGGCTTATTCTTTTCCCTTACTATATTATCTATTTACCTAATCTAGAATCTTCTCTGGTCTATAGGAATTTGAATATTACACCATGGTCACATGAGCATACAACTCCCTACTTGTTAGAGATATGTTTAGCTACATGTCATATCAATTGCCATTCTACGATCTATATACCAGGGTGCTTTCTTGCTCATAGCTCTCTTGGCTTTGAATAGGCACATGTTTGCTGCTCTCATTTAATTGGCACCAGGTTGATATTTGTACATAAAATCCTCGGTCACACTTTTGTGAGCTTCTTGAGTCCAAGTCATGCTTCAGAGCTGCACTTTTAAGGGGGGGAAGCTTAAATCACAAGGATACATTATGAGCCGTTAGGCTCTTACAGACTGCTATTGAAATGCATGTGCTATGTAATTTAAAAGAAACTTAACGTCTATGTCTTAATAATATATTTTTAGAAAATCTTAACATTATATTTTATTTTTGAGATTTTCTGAAAAACTGAATGAAACACAGAAGCCCACAACTAAGACTGTGGAAACTCACTGGTTGAAATAAAAACTGTGAGAGTTAAATTATCACAAATTCAAGCAAACTGTGTTTATCCGTGCACAATAAATTTACATCTCACAATCTAATAAAAAGTCTAAATAATAAGCACTAAATATCAGGCGAGATTTGAATTCTAATGTGGTCTAAAATCAGAGATTGAGAGATTCCAGAAAGACATTGTGATGTGAAACGGTATGCGGATGATTTCAGGACTCAGTGATAGAGTTAAAGTTGCAACGTTTCATAACAAGTCACGATCTTCAGTAGGAATAAATCTAAAATAATTATATGGCAAGATGGGTTTAAACAAAATTGCTTATGCTCGTAGGTCGGACAATTTTAATCTTCACTAACCACATGCAATGCTTGATTTAAGGAATAATCCACTTGCAATATCAAAGCAATATAACACAAGGGTAAAGAATCACACTCGCTCACCAATATTTGTGGACAACAGAGAATTAATAATAATATTCTAGAGATAAAATAATGCAGTGGAATCTAACAGATATCCTGATTTTTCTGAAAATAAAAGTTACCTCTTAAAGCGTTGACTTGATTTACCTCCCCTTCAGATTTGATTGTGGCTTGATAATCTTCTCTGTTGCTTGTAGGATGATGGAGATTAGAGGGTGGAATATTTCCTTTGCTGCTGTTACTCTGAAATTGAATTGGAAAATTGGTCTTGCTCATGTACAGAGTACGCGAGAGAAGCCCGGATCAGCCTGAGGGAGGGAGCCCGCGGTGATGGCCTGAAGAGAGAGGAGTCGAAGCCTGCGGATGATGGCGAGGGCGTCGTCTTCGATTGGATGAGGGCGGACCAGTCGGCGAAGTACCGGAGGTCAGCGGGCAAGGACTCGCGGCGCGAGTCGAGGAAGATCACGAGGACGCGGGAGTGGGGAGATCTGACGGGTTTTGTTGCTGGTGGTTGAAAACGAAGAGGAGATCCGCTGGGAGTTGTTGGCTGTGGGCGCGGGATGATGGTTGTGGGCGATCGCAGGTGGAAGGGGGCAGCCCACGGAGATCCTGGTGCTTGAAGGGAGCATGTGGAGATGGGATTGGCTTGGGCTGCTGTTGATTGGTGAAGGAGTTAACTCTTTTGGGGTTTGGGGTGGAGATAATAAAGGATGAAAGGGGGCGGCTGTGCTTGGTTGTTGGTGGCGACTGTGAAAAGAAACAGGAAGGAGAGTAGGGTTTTGTAATATAATTTCTTTTCTGCTTTTGTTGCGGATGGCTGGGATTGTTTGCAGTGGGCATTGGAGGATGAGATTTGAAAGATAAATAAAATTTGAGATAGGAAAATAATTAGGATAGTGGTTTCACACTCAAAACCCCATTTTGAAAAGAGGTTTCACACACTCCAATTCATGATTAAATTTTCAAAAATGAAAATTCAACAATAATTTTTTTATAATCAAGAGTGCATTGTTTTACAACTTATTAGACCCTTGCCTTTATAGGCTTACAAACTGACGACTTCCTCCACGTAGTCGATGTGGGACTAAAAATGAGAAATACAAAATTAAAACAAAGAAACAACATGGACTCAAATAAATAAAAATACAGACTCCAGCTAAAACCAAATAGATGCAGCACGATGCCTCCTGCGCTGATACACGCGATCGAATCTCCCCGGGCGCGCTGATGCCATGTCCCCATCACATTGGCTTACCAGCACCTACACCAGTATCTCCTCTTGCATCTAAATCCGACACTGTGCGCTTCTTTGATTTCTTCTTCTTGCTCTTACCATCTGTTCCTATGTTGTCATTCTCTTGTCCTTCATCACCATCTAATAACAAGATAAGGAAATGCTAGTATCATGTGAATCAACAATTGAATAATTATTTCAGCATTAATATCACTGCCACGCAACAACCCTTGGTTGAACTTCCAACGGAAGATTTTTATTGCTCAAAAAAGTTCCTTTCTTTTCCAAAGAATAACAGAAAGCTTGCAATTTTGAGGGGGAAAAAAACACCTGTCATATTCTTCTTTTTTTTCTTCTTCGAGCTTTTAAGCTGTTCTTCTCCTTCTGCCAATGATAAAGGGGGAAGAAAAATGGCAACTTTGAGAAATGCAAACAAATGAGAAGATTTCTACATGTAAACATTAAATTATAACGGAAATTGTAAACGCAAAAGAAATTGACATTGAACAAAATGATAATTATAAACGCTAACCTACTAGGCTCTCGGGCGGTGCCGTAGTCTTCTTCATCTCCTCCGTCGTCATAACGAGAAGACTGCTAGGGTTTTAGGGTTTCACTTGTTGGCTCGTGAGTCTGAACTTATTATGGGTGACGAACGAATCGGGTCGGGTTTGAATTCAAAACCCGCACTCTGTGGCATATTTATCAACATGTGACTGAAAGGAATTTTAAGTATAAGAAGAGAGGGGGGGATGAGGAGATATAAGAATTTTGGGTTAATTGAATTTGAATTAAGTCGTGTAAGAATAATGAAGAGAGGTGAAGAAGAAAGGAGATGGGCATATCAAATAAAAACATTCTTATTTCATTCAAAATCTAACTAGATGGTGTAAACTCTTAGGATCCAGAAAATTTGGGGGGTTAATTTCTAATATCAAAGATTTGAGGGGAAATTTCTAAATACCAAAGATTTTTTTTTTTGGTTGGGGGTTGGGGGGTATATCTAAAAAAAAACCCTTTTAACTAATGAGCAACTCAAAGCACCTAATTCATATAAGAAATTCGTTTATAGAATATAACTTAACAAAAGCTCAGGAAATCATTTGGAAATAAATGACCCAATGGCACATAAGATAGAGCTCAGGGAACTCATTTGAGAATAAATGACCCAATGCCCACATAAGCAATAGCTTGAATAAAAATTCCGGTCAAAAGGCAAAGCTAAAAAGGACAAGTATGACGAGAACCCTTCAGATTGTGATTTTGATGACAAATTGAATGAACCCACATAAATAATGGGCAATATGCCTGCTATTATCAGTTTATGCCAACTGTTTTTAATAAGGGCAGAACTTCTCGGAACCCATGTCAAAATTTTAATATAACAGAAAAAACCAGTTAAATTCATCTAAAGCATGTCGAAGCAACAACACCAGCATACAAATATATAAATTTATTGACGGACATCAAGATAAAAATGCACAGCGCAGTAATCTTCACGTTAAAGTTTAAAAAAAATCCTATTCAGCTTAGGATTATCATCGAATAAGCTTAATCACAACAAAATAATTAATTTCCATCAGAGCTCTATTGCTGACGGCACAATTAGGCCGATCAAACAGAGTACAAAACAGGAAACCCTAGTTGACAAGGGGGGAAAGGGATCAATCAGCATCACAGCGACCCAAACGCAAAGATATGAAATTTTACCAGCTCAAAACACAGTACAACAACAGATCGACCCGGACTCAAGATAGCAGACAATTAAATTCTGTAAACAGATATTTACCGGAGAAAGATTCGAAATTTCCCGATTCCATGGACAAATCAACGGAGATTCCGTAATCTTGCTGATCGATTTGATCGATTCGAGCTGGAGACTTTGAGAGAGAGAGAGAGAGAAGGAAGCCCTAATCTTCTCTCTCTAAAAGAGGGAAAACAGAGAGAGAGAGAGGAAATTGGTTTGGGGCTGAGATGAGATTTATATAGGAGAGGCGGTCTTCACGTGGATGACTAGGGCTCTCTCAGGAAGTCGTTCAAACGACGTCTTCAACTCAATAAATCGGCAGGGGCTGTTTGTTTCCCCCGAAGGTGAGCGGAAAAAGCCCAATGGGCTCTCCTCATTTTTTTCTCTTGCAGTCCAGTTTGTTTGCTCTGAGATGAGATGCCCCAAAAATAGCAAACTGGGGTGTCCGTTTTCTACCATAACGAAATCTGTCACTCGACACTTAAATATTATTTCCCGCCTCTAAGATCGTCCCCCTCCCCCTCTCTCACAGCCTCGATTCCGTAGCCATGATCTCCTTCTCTCTTACAGTCTCTATCTCATCGCCTTGATCTCCCTTCTCCCGGCGCTTCTCTCTTTCTCTGAAGATCTCCCTCGTCTTGATCCTAGGAGAAAGAGAACGTCCCAAAATTTGACCGTGGGCGCTTAATTATTATTTCGTTGTCTCTCTCTCTGTTAGGATTACTCGTTATCTCTCGCCGTTTATCTACCTCTCTCACTGCTTTACCTCCTCTCTCGTTCTCTGTCGGCGTTGATCTGCTCTCTCCCGTCACTTGATCTTCTATCTCCCTATCTCACAACCCCTATCTCGTTGCCTTTATCTCCTTCGTCAGTACTGCTTCTTCCCTCGTTGTCGTGCTAGCTTTGTCGCCTTCACGGGTCTTCCCGTCTTCTCTGCTGAAGCTCCCCAATTAAAGATTAAATGAAGGACTTTGAATCTGGGCTTCAGACCTAGTGTAGGGGGTAGGGTGGTTTTGTTGAGTGGTCGAATTCGAGGTTGTCATTTAGTAGCGAATTTGTGCATTTTGTACATTCTCAGTTGGGAATTTGTGCATTGATTTTGTGCATGTTCATAATGACGGGCTTTCTAGGTTGTGCGGTATTATGAGTTTTTTTAATTAAAAATTTTGTGCATTTGGAGTGAGAAATGATGATGAATCCGCTACGATTCTCTCCTTCTCCTTGGCTTTCCTCACTGTCGCCGCGAATAGGTCTCTTTCTTTGCTATCGATGTCGTCACCGCAGGTTATGTTACAGATAAGTAGTTTCTCTTTGTTGCTCTTTTTCTTGTTTGTTAACTGAGAAAATGGCTTGAAATTAGGATGGTTTAGCTTTATTTTCTTCATCACTTGTTTTATGTTGTTGTTATTGTTGCACTGCCACTTAATTTGTGGGGTGTTTATCACGAATCTGAACGAATTTATTGGAATATAGGGACAAATTTGACTACACCTTTTTCTTACTCCATCTCGGGTAAATTTGGAGGAGGGAGGGAGGGAGGGAGATTGTGTGTGTGGGTTAGGGGGGGTCTCTAGCTACTCTCGCTCTCTCTCTTGTAGAAGAAGTCACGGAAAATATCTCCTTTCGGTCGATTTTGATTATATTCTAGCTTTGTTGATACTCTGATTTTGAGTATCAATTAACATATACTACAATCGGTTTATTTCAGAATTGATGTAAAAATTGTATCTTTTAAAGCCCAAATACGTACACATATTCCTTTTGCTATTTTGCACTTTCCGTTCAGTTATCAATTTGTAAGTTGGTTCTAATTTTAAAATTCAGCAAAAAGAGGTTTTTTTTTTTTTTTACAATTTATTTTTAAATCCGAGATTGACAAACCCAGACCTTTACCATTAAAATTGCACACTTTGATCAGTCTGTTCATTTGATTGTAAATTGGTCCAAAGGCGATGTTTTGCAGCTAGCCCAACAAATGTGGCACACTGTTTCTCGTCCAGGATACATTTCCTGAATTTATAATGATCTTTTACTAACCCAACTCACAGCTCTTGAAGGGTTCATCTTGAGTTAATTGTACATCTCAAAATGACCATTTTGCAATATAGATTGCATCTTGAAGTTGCAAACCACCTCTCTTCTGAAAGAATTCAGTATTTGTTCAGTGTATTGTACGCTCATCATAGCACAAGTAACAATGGGTATCATAGAATACAAAGTACTTTGAGATTTAGAGAACAAAATTTTCTTGAATATAAGATTCTACAGGTACAAAATCAATAGAGAAGCAGACATTATAATTGCAAAATTCTCTCTTTGTTACAACAATTTACCCTCTTCGATAAGCTTAGCATAATTCCACGTTTTTACCATAAGACGATTCAACAAGCCTCCATTGATGACTAATCACTCATGACCTCACTCCCATCAGAATCATGAGGGGAGTCAACAATTGTTCCCATATTGTCATTATCTTCATCAGTTTCCATCACATCACCATCTTCTTCTTCATCGGTGTCTTCATCCTCGTATATTATAGCAGGGGCTGTTCTCTCCTCATCAGCCTCATCCTCAGGGATCTGTGCGAACAAAAGCAGTTGCTTAGGGGAAGACAAGTTGGTTCAGAGTTGGTGTAGCATACAGGAAAATGCAACTCACCCTGGCGGATATGACATCTAAACATGTTGAGAGCTGAACAGCCGATCGAAATGTTGAAATCCTTGAGTCGATGAGCTGCAAGAGTATTAAAAGCATTGTAGTGCATTCAAATATGTAGAAATCCATGATCAGCAATTAAGTTTGGCAGGCTAGCACAACACTGAGCTTACCATGCACATGGCTTAAGCGACAAAACAACTTTGGGGAGGCATAATATGATTCAGATGAAACTTTGTCAGGCGTGACTTGATGTTTGAATGCCAACAATGCAAGAAAGTATTAAGAGAGCATGCCAGTAATAGGACATCAGACCCTAAGGACATTCCTTGGAAATAAGAGTCTCAAGGCGCAAATCAATAAATGAGGAGTTCAAGATCCAGTAATTTTGCTTTTGCTCATAAAAAAATTACAAGTGTCAATGCCAATGATAATCACAAAGTCAGTATAAGGAGGCGGAGAATGATATGAACTCAGAAATGATCATGGCAAAAATTTCATGCAGGTGATTCTGACATCAAGGAATAGAATGATATTGATCACATCAGGCACGAGAATCATGATAAAATGGAAAGGGAACATGAGTTCATTAGTGGAGGAAGATGGAGACTATGAGAGCCATACATCCAACCTCTCTGGTATAGAAGTCAAGTCAGATGAGAGAACATGTAACAATTAGAATAAGTTTGTGTGTCATCTTTTGTCCATGGATATTTCTCAAAATTGTCAACTGAGTGACAAAGAAGTCATTCTCATCATAATCAACAACATACTCTAAGGTGAGCCAGTAAGGTCAAATCCATGTCTTTTTCTAGGATTTCACAGGGGAAAAAAGAAGTCTACATCTTAACTCTGCAAGTCACTTGGTTATGACTGGTAACTATTGATTTATATAACTTCAAAATATCTATAATATCTCAATATTTTTATAAATAACCATTATAGAATTACAAATTCTATAATATTATTTCTATCCCCCACATATTTTAACCATTATAGCATTAAAAATTCATGTTTTGTATAAAGTATAAACGCAACACAAGCGTATGTGCAATTTTATTACTGTCTTATTGATGATGTATGTAAATCCTGAATTTTTACGAATTAATGTATTTGCGTGCCCGTATTGTGTTGTACTTCTATCATTTTTCCATCAGGAAAATCACAGATTATGACATGTAGCTTGGTATCTGATCCCGTAAGCTTATTGTTTCAAGATAAAGAACATCAGCATTTGGCAAGTTTCAAAAGGAACAATTAGAAAAACCAGTCTTTAATTGCTAGCTGACATCACTCATCAGTTATAGTTCCAAATGCACCAAACAGAAGTCTGTTACTGCTCAGTATACCCAAGTTAGTTGCATGTTATGTACATGGCCAAGTAGCATCACTTTCTCAGATGTACATTTAAAGACTACAAATTTGAAGTGCCTTGTAATGTCATACACCATGGAGACAAAGTACATCAATAATCCAACAGAAAAGAAAGAGAACAAACCTGGTATAAGGAGTTGAGAATCAGCAAGGATGATTCTTGTGATGCTATACTGCTTGCATGCTGGCTAATCAGAGTTCTAAGCCAAGGAAGTGCACAAACCAATACTGCACCTCTACAAAAAAATAAAATATAAACAGATAATGAGATCAATGACTGTCATTTGCAACAAAGGTACAAAAAAATATAATTAATAAGATTATACTAAGTATTATTTATTTAATAAGATTATAACTAAGTATTAGTTATTGCAACATTGAATGTGAGTTATCACTATGGCAGTGCAAATAAACCTTTATGCAAGCATCACAATTTATCTGCCATTAAAGGTTAAAGGATTCTAGTCGACTACATAAACTTCCCCCAATACAACAGATAAAGGAGAATCTCAGCTCTTCAATTGCATGCTTGTTCATCATTTATCTACAAATGCATTTATTCTTTCTAAAAGTTACATCATCCATGCTTCTTAAATTAGTCTGCAAATAAATGCATAAAAAAATTATGACTATGCTTAATCCTGCAGAAAACTATTAACATTACAAGATAGCTTAATTTGATTGACTGTAGTTTGTTTTCTAATCCTAGTGAAGGTATTTTCATTGGACACCTGCAAATTAATGTTTTCTAATCCTAGTGAAGGTATTTTCATTGGACACCTGCAAATTAATGTTCAATGCATGAGACAAAGTTCTTATAAGGATATAAGTGAAACCAAAATGGATAAGGGGGATGGAAACAGCGTAATCTGGACACATGACACAGGTATCAAGTGTCTGCACATCCAAATGTGTACAAAATGTGTATGACACGGGAAATATTAAACATTAGGATGCTAGGACACAACTATAAGTATACATATGTATAGGCATATGTATATGTGCCTTGATATGTGTGTAGTACTGTTTGGTCTCATATTCAGTTTCACATGATACGTGTCTAAATGGGGGACACAGTTGTCCAAGTGTAGTGCCGCGTTTGCGTGTTCGACAATGCAACATTTTGCAAGAATGGAGTGTCCTGGTAACAGTGGTTAAAGACATTGCTAGATGAATATTATCCTTAGAAATGTTTTTTCAAATAGCATCGAATGATTGCAACCATTTGTTGAGGAGTTTTCAAGTGCCAAAAGAGACTAGGAAGGTTTTTGTACCCAGATATCTGGACGCGTTTTGAAACAGCCAACATCTTTTGTTCTAGAGTTATCTTCTATGTGCGTAACGATAATACTACTATGTTCCAAGGTTTAAAAAAACTAGCTTTGTAGCCTAAAATAGCTAGTTTTGTAGCGTAGCCCTCCTTAAATGCTATGTAGCGCTCTAAAATGGCTAAAAAATAATGTAGTTTCCGCCATTTTTAAAATAGCTTACGCTATTTACACTTATATAACATAGTGTAGCTACATTATTATATGTTTCTTATTACCTGGCTTAAATGAGTGATTGGGAGACTTTCTTAAGGTACCTAAATCAATGAGTTATGACTATCTTCTCTCTCAATGAAGCCTCGTCTTTAGTTGTGAGAGATTGTAATAAAACTCCAAACACCCATCAGTGAGTCCTGAATTAGACTAACAAGCCCTAGTGTTTTACTGAGTGTACCTTGATCTTTGAAAGCTAGCCCTCTTTGACATTGATCAACACCTGTGAGCCTCAGTCGGCCCCAGTGGAGACTTGTATTTAGCACTGGCTTATATTATTTAAATAAAAAATAAAAACTATATAGCTTACACTTCATGCTACACTATTAGCTATTAGAAGGTGGAGCACTATGCTTTACACTATCGCTATTTTCAACATTGCTCCGTACATAATCACCAATGGTGCAAAATTATTAATTAGATTTAAATCTGCTCCATTGCAGAAGCTACTTCTGGTGGATATCAGCAATTCAAATCACAACATTAAAACAAAAGTGCACTTATCAAAATGTAACATAACAAGACATTATGCCTGTGATTTGAATTCCAATGTTGATTGATTACCTCTGCTGAATCATGGATGTAAGGGATTTTAAAAACTTGAGAACATCTGCTGGGTTTAGAAGTGAGGTTGACTTTACAATAACCTGCATGCCACCAACAATTCAGTTAAAAGACTTATGACATAAAGTGTAAAAGCTCATGCTATAGCCAAGATTGTGCATAA
Organism: Agave tequilana; assembly: GCA_038442645.1. Taxonomy (NCBI): domain Eukaryota; kingdom Viridiplantae; phylum Streptophyta; class Magnoliopsida; order Asparagales; family Asparagaceae; genus Agave; species Agave tequilana. The sequence goes on from JAVJIF010026001.1 coordinate 101,029, forward strand.
CATTGATTAGGCCTTATGCAGTGTAGTTATGAGGACATACAGCACAACCTGAATAGTTCCGGTTAAGCGCTATATAATTCTGCAAAATCTCTTGGGTGCTAAATTGGTTTAGGTCTGGTAATGCACATATGGTCTCACTCCCACCAAGTAAATGGGTACTTAATATGTGATTTGACTGATTACTCCCTATAGTCTTTTCTCTCTGAAATTTGGAGGGAGATAAAAGAGGAGGATGAAGTGTGTGTTCTTTATGTTATTAAACTTGAATATGGCTGAGGTGAGTGGGAGTACCCATGGTGATCGGATTCAAATGTTCAATGGACGTGAGTAACTGAGTATTTTGAACAGTAAAGATGAAATGCATGAATTATGAAATACCTGTTAGTTTATAAAGAATCAGCCATATTTCCTACGACAGAGAACAACGCCCCAAACTTCACTGTTGCTGTATATTTTGACAAGTCTAGTTTGGGATGACAACAAGTCAGATTTAGTTTGGGATCCTACACAATATCAATCCATTTAGATCAAATTCTAGTATACAAGCTCAATTTTTTTAATGTAAGGCAATTAATTTGAGTTGGATAATACCTAATTTTTTTAAAAAAAACTATTTCATTTAATGCCACACAAATACAATTATGCACAACCGCATAATCCAATTTTCCAATTTTGTACTGCAATATCTAGTTTTGTGCCTCAAGAACAAATGGGCTATAGTACCAGAGCTGACACATGAAACAAAAGACATATAAACATAAGCACAATTTTACAATACATTCAACAGTGGTGGTTCTGCTGTAACTGCTTAAATTTCAATATCCCCATTGGTTCCTAACTTTGAGATCTAAACGAGAGGTCTCCAGAAATTTGGTTGTACTAAGTTATGATTTCTATGCTCACTGGAGAAAATGTCGAGATGTTAAAAATTGCTTAAATTTTACCTAGTTAAGGTAGATTTGTCCAGTCTATTTCCAGTTGGAGATCACCAACTCTATATAAGTCTCATTTGAACATACTTGAAAAGCAAAATAATGTACAAGAATATAAAAGATGAAAAAAAGAAGAAAAGCAAAGCAAACCTTTTCATCCCTCGTGTACAAACAATCCAAGAGCAATGTGTGGTCGTCAGCATGCAATGCTTGCTTCAGCAAAACATGAACTGAATCAGCACTTGGGGGTATTGGAACGGCATATGGCTCTAGCTTGGAGATACTCTTTGATTTGTCGTCATCAACCAAATCTAGACTTGCAAGCTTCTCCGCCATAGTTGGTTCGTTCATGTCATATTCACCACCCACATCATGGATTACCTCTAGAAATATATCACAACCAATGAGAAGATTAATAGTTAAAAAGGACACGTCCAAAAGAACAGCTATACATAAAAAAGAACAGGTGCAGATGAAAACAGAGATTAGTTTCCCTTAGATGATGATGATGATGATCGCTAAAACACATTTCTATATCAATAAGAAAAGGCACCAAGTAATTGAGTGAGTTGATTCAGATTTTCTTAAATAATTTTCAGTTCACCTGCCACTTACATGCACACATAAGGGACAGACGGGAGGTTCATTCAAGAGTGTCAAAATTTGGAGTTTAATACTAATTAGACTATCAGGTTATGTAGCATCAAAACCCAAACCTTGTTATGCTGTTGACTGATAAGTTTCTAAAAATAAGTCAAATGGTTCAAACTTCATAACTTGATCAATTGTCCATCTCTTTTTTGTGTGTGACCTTTATAGTTGACCACCACTTACATTAGGTGTGAGCTTTCCATTAAAACCACCAAAACAAGTTATAAAGAACCATAAGCCCTCCAAATTTTTATCCCAACTCCGAAAAGCTACTTGCCATAATTAAAGATCAAAGATAGGAAGGTTTCTAGAATTAATCCTACCATTAGGTATCTTTTTATGTGCTACTTACATGACTCAAACTAGAAATTCCAACAATCTAACCCCACCCGTTTAGCTCTAAACCTCGCCTAAATGGCTTCATATGGGTTTTCAACATAAAATTTATGATTCTCGACATATAGTATCTTACATTTGGTTTCTCAACATAAGGTATCTGAGCCTATGGTTTTTAAATTTATGATTTGCACACCCTTCACAAACTGTTAATTGGTGTATCATCCAGATGGACCAGATAGCTGCTAATAAAAAAAATATTATACATTGTTAGTCATTTGGGTATGTGAATCGTCTGTTTGGCTTATTCTTTTCCCTCACTGTATTATCTATTTACCTAATCTAGAATCTTCTCTGGTCTATAGGAATTTGAATATTACACCATGGTCACATGAGCGTACAACTTCCTACTTGTTAGAGATATGTTTAGCTACATGTCATATCAATTGCCACTCTACGATCTATATACCAGGGTGCTTTCTTGCTCATGGCTCTCTCTTGGCTTTGAATAGGCACCTGTTTGCTGCTCTCATTTAATTGGCACCAGTTGATATTTGTACATAAAATCCTCGGTCACACTTTTGTGAGCTTCTCGAGTCCAAGTCATGCTTCAGAGCTGCACTTTTATGGGGGAAAGCTTAAATCACAAGGATACATTATGAGCCGTTAGGCTCTTAGAGACTGCTATTGTAATGCATATGCTATGTAATTTAAAAGAAACTTAACGTTTATGTCTTAATAATATATTTTTAGAAAATCTTAACATTATATTTTATTCCCTGTTTTAAATATCGGCCGATACGGCCGAGATATCGTCCGATATCTCCTTTTTTGCCTGCTGCCGATACGATATGGGAAAATCGTTCGCCATACCGTTTGCAGCAAAAAATGACCGATATTTGAAATATCGCCCGATAAATTTCCCGATATTGGCCGATAAATCATCCGATATATCACCCGATATGAAATAACTTATTTAGTGCACGACTGCGTGCAAATGTACATTGGTTTTTACTGTCTCTGCAAGCATATCACATCATTTTTATTAGATAGATGATATGTATGACCCTAAACCAACTCTTAATTATCAATATTTCATTATATATAGTGTCAAATATAAACGCCCGATATGCGCGCGTATCCCCGATATCTCCCCCGATATCCGATATGAAAAACCCCCATCCGATACGATTCCGATATCCGATATTGAGAACCTTGATTTTATTTTTGAGATTTTTTGAAAAACTGAATGAAACACAGAAGCCCGCAACTGAGACAGTGGAAACTCACTGGTTAAAATAAAAACTGTGGGAGTTAAAGTATCACAAATTCAAGCAAACTGTGTTTATCCGTGCACAATAAATTTACATCTCACAAGCTAATAAAAAGTCTAAATAATAAGCACTAAATATCAGACGAGATTTGAATTCTAATGTGGTCTAAAATCAGAGATTGAGAGATTCCAGAAAGACATTGGCTTACCAGCACCTACACCAGTATCTCCTCTTGCATCTAAATCCGACACTGTGCGCTTCTTTGACTTCTTCTTCTTGCTCTTACCACCTGTTCCTATGTTGTCATTCTCCTGTCCTTCATCACCATCTAATAACAAGACAAGGAAATGCTAGTATCATGTGAATCAACAATTGAATAATTATTTCAGCATTAATATCACTGCCACGCAACAACCCTTGGTTGAACTTCCAACGGAAGATTTTTATTGCTCAAAAATGTTCCTTTTTTCCCAAAGAATAACAGAAAGCTTGCAATTTTGAGGGGAAAAAACACCTGTCTTATTCTTCTTCTTTTTCTTCTTCGAGCTTTTGAGCTGTTCTTCTCCTTTTGCCAATAATAAAGGGGAAGAAAAAATGGCAACTTTGAGAAATACAAACAAATGAGAAGATTTCTACATGTAAATATTAAATTATAACGGAAATTGTAAACAGAAAAGAAATTGACATTGAACAAAATGATAATTGTAAACGCTAACCTACTACGCTCTCGGGCGGTGCCGTAGTCTTCTTCATCTCCTCCGTCGTCATAACGAGAAGACTGGCAGCCTGTACTTGTGATGGCCTGCAATAATTTTATCGAGGTTTTTTTTTATATATACCCTTCAAATCTTTGATATGTAGAAATTTACACCCCAAATCTTTGGTATTTAGAAACGTACCCTCCAAATCTTTTAGATCTTAAAAGTTTGCCCCTCATTTAGAATAAAAAAAAGAATATTCTATTTTTGTTAATTTGTCTAAAATTCTTAGAAAATACTAAATTATCCTTATTTAAATGATTAAACCATTTATCCTAACGTAAACTATAAGTTAAATCACCTTTTCTACCTATTTCTTCTCCCTCTCCACCTCTCTTTCTCTCAAATCAAACATATTTCTATTCATTCATTACTCATAATAGATTAACATAAAATCATTTTCACTACCCCTTAAGAAATTTGAGAAAAAAATCCAAAAAAAAAATTAGATTGAGATTTGAGAAAGTTGGGAGGAATTTTAAGTATAAGAAGAGAGGGGTGAGGAGATATAAGAATTTTGGGTTAATTGAATTTGAATTAAGTCGTGTAAGAATAATGAAGAGAGGTGAAGAAGAAAGGAGAAGGGCATATCAAATAAAAACATTCTTATTTCATTCAAAATCTAACTAGATGGTGTAAACTCTTAGGATCCAGAAGATTTGAGGGGTTAATTTCTAATATCAAAGATTTGAGGGGAAATTTCTAAATACCAAAGTTTTTTTTTTTTGGTTGGGGGTTGGGGGGGGTATATCTAAAAAAACCCTTTTAACTAATGAGCAACTCAAAGCACCTAATTCATATAAGAAATTCGTTTATAGAATATAACTTAACAAAAGCTCAGGAAATCATTTGAAAATAAATGACCCAATGGCACATAAGATAGAGCTCAGGGAACTCATTTGAGAATAAATGACCCAATGCCCACATAAGCAATAGCTTGAATAAAAATTCCGGTCAAAAGGCAAAGCTAAAAAGGACAAGTATGACGAGAACCCTTCAGATTGTGATTTTGATGACAAATTGAATGAACCCACATAAATAATGGGCAATATGCCTGCTATTATCAGTTTATGCCAACTGTTTTTAATAAGGGCAGAACTTCTCGGAACCCATGTCAAAATTTTAATATAACAGAAAAAACCAGTTAAATTCATCTAAAGCATGTCGAAGCAACAACACCAGCATACAAATATATAAATTTATTGACGGACATCAAGATAAAAATGCACAGCGCAGTAATCTTCACGTTAAAGTTTAAAAAAATCCTATTCAGCTCAGGATTATCATCGAATAAGCTTAATCACAACAAAATAATTAATTTCCATCAGAGCTCTATTGCTGACGGCACAATTAGGCCGATCAAACAGAGTACAAAACACGAAACCCTAGTTGACAAGGGGGGAAAGGGATCAATCAGCATCACATCGACCCAAACGCAAAGATATGAAATTTTACCAGCTCAAAACACAGTACAACAACAGATCGACCCGGACTCAAGATAGCAGACAATTAAATTCTGTAAACAGATATTTACCGGAGAAAGATTCGAAATTTCCCGATTCCGTGGACAAATCAACGGAGATTCCGTAATCTTGCTGCTCGATTTGATCGATTCGAGCTGGAGACTTTGAGAGAGAGAGAGAGAGAAGGAAGCCCTAATCTTCTCTCTCTAAAAGAGGGAAAACAGAGAGAGAGAGAGAGGAAATTGGTTTGGGGCTGAGATGAGATTTATATAGGAGAGGCGGTCTTCACGTGGATGACTAGGGCTCTCTCAGGAAGTCGTTCAAACGGCGTCTTCAACTCAATAAATCGGCAGGGGCTGTTTGTTTCCCCCGAAGGTGAGCGGAAAAAGCCCAATGGGCTCTCCTCATTTTTTTCTCTTGCAGTCCAGTTTGTTTGCTCTGAGATGAGATGCCCCAAAAATAGCAAACTGGGGTGTCCGTTTTCTACCATAACGAAATCTGTCACTCGACACTTAAATATTATTTCCCGCCTCTAAGATCGTCCCCCTCCCCCTCTCTCACAGCCTCGATTCCGTAGCCATGATCTCCTTCTCTCTTACAGTCTCGATCTCATCGCCTTGATCTCCCTTCTCCCGGCGCTTCTCTCTTTCTCTGAAGATCTCCCTCGTCTCGATCCTAGGAGAAAGAGAACGTCCCAAAATTTGACCGTGGGCGCTTAATTATTATTTCGTTGTCTCTCTCTCTGTTAGGATTACTCGTTATCTCTCGCCGTTTATCTACCTCTCTCACTGCTTTACCTTCTCTCTCGTTCTCTGTCGGCGTTGATCTGCTCTCTCCCGTCACTTGATCTTCTATCTCCCTATCTCACAACCCCTATCTCGTTGCCTTTATCTCCTTCGTCAGTACTGCTTCTTCCTTCGTTGTCGTGCTAGCTTTGTCGCCTTCACGGGTCTTCCCGTCTTCTCTGCTGAAGCTCCCCAATTAAAAATTAAATGAAGGACTTTGAATCTGGGCTTCAGACCAAGTGTAGGGGGTAGGGTGGTTTTGTTGAGTGGTCGAATTCGAGGTTGTCATTGAGTAGGGAATTTGTGCATTTTGTACATTCTCAGTTGGGAATTTGTGCATTGATTTTGTGCATGTTCATAATGACGGGCTTTCTAGGTTGTGCGGTATTATGAGTTTTTTTAATTAAAAATTTGTGCATTTGGAGTGAGAAATGATGATGAACCGCTAAGATTCTCTCCTTCTCCTTGGCTTTCCTCACTGTCGCCGCGAATAGGTCTCTTTCTTTGCTATCGATGTCGTCACCGCAGGTTATGTTACAGATAAGTAGTTTCTCTTTGTTGCTCTTTTTCTTGTTTGTTAGCTGAGAAAATGGCTTGAAATTTGGATGGTTTAGCTTTATTTTCTTCATCACTTGTTTTATGTTGTTGTTATTGTTGCACTGCCACTTAATTTGTGGGGTGTCTATCACGAATCTGAACGAATTTGTTGGAATATAGGGACAAATTTGACTACACCTTTTTCTTACTCCATCTCGGGTAAATTTGGAGGAGGGAGGGAGGGAGGGAGATTGTGTGTGTGGGTTAGGGGGGGTCTCTAGCTACTCTCGCTCTCTCTCTTGTAGAAGAAGTCACGGAAAATATTTCCTTTCGGTCGATTTTGATTATATTCTAACTTTGTTGATACTCTGATTTTGAGTATCAATTAACATATACTACAATCGGTTTATTTCAGAATTGATGTAAAAATTGTATCTTTTAAAGCCCAAATACGTACACATATTCCTTTTGCTATTTTGCTCTTTCCGTTCAGTTATCAATTTGTAAATTGGTTCTAATTTTAAAATTCAGCAAAAAGAGGATTTTTTTTATTTTTTTTTACAATTTATTTTTAAATCCGAGATTGACAAACCCAGACCTTTACCATTAAAATTGGACAGTTTGATCAGTCTGTTCATTTGATTGTAAATTGGTCCAAAGGCGATGTTTTGCAGCTAGCCCAACAAATGTGGCACACTGTTTCTCGTCCAGGATACATTTCCTGAATTTATAATGATCTTTTACTAACCCAACTCACAGCTCTTGAAGGGTTCATCTTGAGTTAATTGTACATCTCAAAATGACCATTTTGCAATATAGATTGCATCTTGAAGTTGCAAACCACCTCTCTTCTGAAAGAATTCAGTATTTGTTCAGTGTATTGTACGCTCATCATAGCACAAGTAACAATGGGTATCATAGAATACAAAGTACTTTGAGATTTAGAGAACAAAATTTTCTTGAATATAAGATTCTACAGGTACAAAATCAATAGAGAAGCAGACATTATAATTGCAAAATTCTCTCTTTGTTACAACAATTTACCCTCTTCGATAAGCTTAGCATAATTCCACATTTTTACCATAAGACGATTCAACAAGCCTCCATTGATGACTAATCACTCATGACCTCACTCCCATCAGAATCATGAGGGGAGTCAACAATTGTTCCCATATTGTCATTATCTTCATCAGTTTCCATCACATCACCGTCTTCTTCTTCATCGGTGTCTTCATCCTCGTATATTATAGCAGGGGCTGTTCTCTCCTCATCAGCCTCATCCTCAGGGATCTGTGCGAACAAAAGCATTTGCTTAGGGGAAGACAAGTTGGTTCAGAGTTGGTGTAGCATACAGGAAAATGCAACTCACCCTGGCGGATATGACATCTAAACATGTTGAGAGCTGAACAGCCGATCGAAATGTTGAAATCCTTGAGTCGATGAGCTGCAAGAGTATTAAAAGCATTGTAGTGCATTCAAATATGTAGAAATCCATGATCAGCAATTAAGTTTGGCAGGCTAGCACAACACTGAGCTTACCATGCACATGGCTTAAGCGACAAAACAACTTTGGGGAGGCATAATATGATTCAGATGAAACTTTGTCAGGCGTGACTTGATGTTTGAATGCCAACAATGCAAGAAAGTATTAAGAGAGCATGCCAGTAATAGGACATCAGACCCTAAGGACATTCCTTGGAAATAAGAGTCTCAAGGCGCAAATCAATAAATGAGGAGTTCAAGATCCAGTAATTTTGCTTTTGCTCATAAAAAAATTACAAGTGTCAATGCCAATGATCATCACAAAGTCAGTATAAGGAGGCGGAGAATGATATGAACTCAGATATGATCATGGCAAAAATTTCATGCAGGTGATTCTGACATCAAGGAATAGAATGATATTGATCACATCAGGCACGAGAATCATGATAAAATGGAAAGGGAACATGAGTTCATTAGTGGAGGAAGATGGAGACTTTGAGAGCCATACATCCAACCTCTCTGGTATAGAAGTCAAGTCAGATGAGAGAACATGTAACAATTAGAATAAGTTTGTGTGTCATCTTTTGTCCATGGATATTTCTCAAAATTGTCAACTGAGTGACAAAGAAGTCATTCTCATCATAATCAACAACATACTCTAAGGTGAGCCAGTAAGGTCAAATCCATGTCTTTTTCTAGGATTTCACAGGGGAAAAAAGAAGTCTACATCTTAACTCTGCAAGTCACTTGGTTATGACTGGTAACTATTGATTTATATAACTTCAAAATATCTATAATATCTCAATATTTTTATAAATAACCATTATAGAATTACAAATTCTATAATATTATTTCTATCCCCCACATATTTTAACCATTATAGCATTAAAAATTCATGTTTTGTATAAAGTATAAACGCAACACAAGCGTATGTGCAATTTTATTACTGTCTTATTGATGATGTATGTAAATCCTGAATTTTTACGAATTAATGTATTTGCGTGCCCGTATTGTGTTGTACTTCTATCATTTTTCCATCAGGAAAATCACTGATTATGACATGTAGCTTGGTATCTGATCCCGTAAGCTTATTGTTTCAAGATAAAGAACATCAGCATTTGGCAAGTTTCAAAAGGAACAATTAGAAAAACCAGTCTTTAATTGCTAGCTGACATCACTCATCAGTTATAGTTCCAAATGCACCAAACAGAAGTCTGTTACTGCTCAGTATACCCAAGTTAGTTGCATGTTATGTACATGGCCAAGTAGCATCACTTTCTCAGATGTACATTTAAAGACTACAAATTTGAAGTGCCTTGTAATGTCATACACCATGGAGACAAAGTACATCAATAATCCAACAGAAAAGAAAGAGAACAAACCTGGTATAAGGAGTTGAGAATCAGCAAGGATGATTCTTGTGATGCTATACTGCTTGCATGCTGGCTAATCAGAGTTCTAAGCCAAGGAAGTGCACAAACCAATACTGCACCTCTACAAAAAAATAAATATAAACAGATAATGAGATCAATGACTGTCATTTGCAACAAAGGTACAAAAAAATATAATTAATAAGATTATACTAAGTATTATTTATTTAATAAGATTATAACTAAGTATTAGTTATTGCAACATTGAATGTGAGTTATCACTATGGCAGTGCAAATAAACCTTTATGCAAGCATCACAATTTATCTGCTATTAAAGGTTAAAGGATTCTAGTCGACTACATAAACTTCCCCCAATACAACAGATAAAGGAGAATCTCAGCTCTTCAATTGCATGCTTGTTCATCATTTATCTACAATGCATTTATTCTTTCTAAAAGTTACATCATCCATGCTTCTTAAATTAGTCTGCAAATAAATGCATAAAAAAATTATGACTATGCTTAATCCTGCAGAAAACTATTAACATTACAAGATAGCTTAATTTGATTGACTGTAGTTTGTTTTCTAATCCTAGTGAAGGTATTTTCATTGGACACCTGCAAATTAATGTTTTCTAATCCTAGTGAAGGTATTTTCATTGGACACCTGCAAATTAATGTTCAATGCATGAGGCAAAGTTCTTATAAGGATATAAGTGAAACCAAAATGGATAACGGGGATGGAACAGCGTAATCTGGACACATGACACAGGTATCAAGTGTCTGCACATCCAAATGTGTCCAAAATGTGTATGACACGGGAAATATTAAACATTAGGATGCTAGGACACAACTATAAGTATACATATGTATAGGCATATGTATATGTGCCTTGATATGTGTGTAGTACTGTTTGGTCTCATATTCAGTTTCACATGATACGTGTCTAAATGGGGGACACAGTTGTCCAAGTGTAGTGCCGCGTTTGCGTGTTCAACATGCAACATTTTGCAAGAACGTAGTGTCCTGGTAACAGTGGTTAAAGACATTGCTAGATGAATATTATCCTTAGAAATGTTTTTTCAAATAGCATCGAATGATTGCAACCATTTGTTGAGGAGTTTTCAAGTGCCAAAAGAGACTAGGAAGGTTTTTGTACCCAGATATCTGGACGCGTTTTGAAACAGCCAACATCTTTTGTTCTAGAGTTATCTTCTATGTGCGTAACGATAATACTACTATGTTCCAAGGTTTAAAAAAACTAGCTTTGTAGCCTAAAATAGCTAGTTTTGTAGCGTAGCCCTCCTTAAATGCTATGTAGCGCTCTAAAATGGCTAAAAAATAATGTAGTTTCCGCCATTTTTAAAATAGCTTACGCTATTTACACTTTTATATAACATAGTGTAGCTACATTATTATATGTTTCTTATTACCTGGCTTAAATGAGTGATTGGGAGACTTTCTTAAGGTACCTAAATCAATGAGTTATGACTATCTTCTCTCTCAATGAAGCCTCGTCTTTAGTTGTGAGAGATTGTAATAAAACTCCAAACACCCATCAGTGAGTCCTGAATTTGACTAACAAGCCCTAGTGTTTTACTGAGTGTACCTTGATCTTTGAAAGCTAGCCCTCTTTGACATTGATCAACACCTGTGAGCCTCAGTCGGCCCCAGTGGAGACTTGTATTTAGCACTGGCTTATATTATTTAAATAAAAATAAAAACTATATAGCTTACACTTCATGCTACACTATTAGCTATTAGAAGGTGGAGCACTATGCTTTACACTATCGCTATTTTCAACATTGCTCCGTACATAATCACCAATGGTGCAAAATTATTAATTAGATTTAAATCTGCTCCATTGCAGAAGCTACTTCTGGTGGATATCAGCAATTCAAATCACAACATTAAAACAAAAGTGCACTTATCAAAATGTAACATAACAAGACATTATGCCTGTGATTTGAATTCCAATGTTGATTGATTACCTCTGCTGAATCATGGATGTAAGGGATTTTAAAAACTTGAGAACATCTGCTGGGTTTAGAAGTGAGGTTGACTTTACAATAACCTGCATGCCACCAACAATTCAGTTAAAAGACTTATGACATAAAGTGTAAAAGCTCATGCTATAGCCAAGATTGTGCATAACATTGATTAGGCCTTATGCAGTGTAGTTATGAGGACATACAGCACAACCTGAATAGTTCCGGTTAAGCGCTATATAATTCTGCAAAATCTCTTGGGTGCTAAATTGGTTTAGGTCTGGTAATGCACATATGGTCTCACTCCCACCAAGTAAATGGGTACTTAATTTGTGATTTGACTGATTACTCCCTATAGTCTTTTCTCTCTGAAATTTGGAGGGAGATAAAAGAGGAGGATGAAGTGTGTGTTCTTTATGTTATTAAACTTGAATATGGCTGAGGTGGGTGGGAGTACCCATGGTGATCGGATTCAAATGTTCAATGGACGTGAGTAACTGAGTATTTTGAACAGTAAAGATGAAATGCATGAATTATGAAATACCTGTTAGTTTATAAAGAATCAGCCATATTTCCTACGACAGAGAACAACGCCCCAAACTTCACTGTTGCTGTATATTTTGACAAGTCTAGTTTGGGATGACAACAAGTCAGATTTAGTTTGGGATCCTACACAATATCAATCCATTTAGATCAAATTCTAGTATACAAGCTCAATTTTTTTAATGTAAGGCAATTAATTTGAGTTGGATAATACCTAATTTTTTTAAAAAAACTATTTCATTTAATGCCACACAAATACAATTATGCACAACCGCATAATCCAATTTTCCAATTTTGTACTGCAATATCTAGTTTTGTGTCTCAAGAACAAATGGGCTATAGTACCAGAGCTGACACATGAAACAAAAGACATATAAACATAAGCACAATTTTACAATACATTCAACAGTGGTGGTTCTGCTGTAACTGCTTAAATTTCAATGTCCCCATTGGTTCCAAACTTTGAGATCTAAACGAGAGGTCTCCAGAAATTTGGTTGTACTAAGTTATGATTTCTATGCTCACTGGAGAAAATGTCGAGATGTTAAAAATTGCTTAAATTTTACCTAGTTAAGGTAGATTTGTCCAGTCTATTTCCAGTTGGAGATCACCAACTCTATATAAGTCTCATTTGAACATACTTGAAAAGCAAAATAATGTACAAGAATATAAAAGATGAAAAAGAAGAAAAGCAAAGCAAACCTTTTCATCCCTCGTGTACAAACAATCCAAGAGCAATGTGTGGTCGTCAGCATGCAATGCTTGCTTCAGCAAAACATGAACTGAATCAGCACTTGGGGGTATTGGAATGGCATATGGCTCTAGCTTGGAGATACTCTTTGATTTGTCGTCATCAACCAAATCTAGACTTGCAAGCTTCTCCGCCATAGTTGGTTCGTTCATGTCATATTCACCACCCACATCATGGATTACCTCTAGAAATATATCACAACCAATGAGAAGATTAATAGTTAAAAAGGACACGTCCAAAAGAACAGCTATACATAAAAAAGAACAGGTGCAGATGAAAACAGAGATTAGTTTCCCTTAGATGATGATGATGATGATCGCTAAAACACATTTCTATATCAATAAGAAAAGGCACCAAGTAATTGAGTGAGTTGATTCAGATTTTCTTAAATAATTTTCAGTTCACCTGCCACTTACATGCACACATAAGGGACAGACGGGAGGTTCATTCAAGAGTGTCAAAATTTGGAGTTTAATACTAATTAGACTATCAGGTTATGTAGCAACAAAACCCAAACTTGTTATGCTGTTGACTGATAAGTTTCTAAAAATAAGTCAAATGGTTCAAACTTCATAACTTGATCAATTGTCCATCTCTTTTTTGTGTGTGACCTTTATAGTTGACCACCACTTACATTAGGTGTGAGCTTTCCATTAAAACCACCAAAACAAGTTATAAAGAACCATAAGCCCTCCAAATTTTTATCCCAACTCCGAAAAGCTACTTGCCATAATTAAAGATCAAAGATAGGAAGGTTTCTAGAATTAATCCTACCATTAGGTATCTTTTTATGTGCTACTTACATGACTCAAACTAGAAATTCCAACAATCTAACCCCACCCCTTTAGCTCTAAACCTCGCCTAAATGGCTTCATATGGGTTTTCAACATAAAATTTATGATTCTCGACATATAGTATCTTACATTTGGTTTCTCAACATAAGGTATCTGAGCCTATGGTTTTTAAAATTTATGATTTGCACACCCTTCACAAACTGTTAATTGGTGTATCATCCAGATGGACCAGATAGCTGCTAATAAAAAAAATATTATACATTGTTAGTCATTTGGGTATGTGAATCGTCTGTTTGGCTTATTCTTTTCCCTCACTGTATTATCTATTTACCTAATCTAGAATCTTCTCTGGTCTATAGGAATTTGAATATTACACCATGGTCGCATGAGCGTACAACTTCCTACTTGTTAGAGATATGTTTAGCTACATGTCATATCAATTGCCACTCTACGATCTATATACCAGGGTGCTTTCTTGCTCATGGCTCTCTCTTGGCTTTGAATAGGCACCTGTTTGCTGCTCTCATTTAATTGGCACCAGTTGATATTTGTACATAAAATCCTCGGTCACACTTTTGTGAGCTTCTCGAGTCCAAGTCATGCTTCAGAGCTGCACTTTTAGGGGGGAAAGCTTAAATCACAAGGATACATTATGAGCCGTTAGGCTCTTAGAGACTGCTATTGTAATGCATATGCTATGTAATTTAAAAGAAACTTAACGTCTATGTCTTAATAATATATTTTTAGAAAATCTTAACATTATATTTTATTCCCTGTTTTAAATATCGGCCGATACGGCCGAGATATCGTCCGATATCTCCTTTTTTGCCTGCTGCCGATACGATATGGGAAAATCGTTCGCCATACCGTTTGCAGCAAAAAATGACCAATATTTGAAATATCGCCCGATAAATTTCCCGATATTGGCCGATAAGTCATCCGATATATCACCCGATATGAAATAACTTATTTATTGCACGACTGCGTGCAAATGTACATTGTTTTTACTGTCTCTGCAAGCATATCACATCATTTTTATTAGATAGATGATATGTATGACCCTAAACCAACTCTTAATTATCAATATTTCATTATATATAGTGTCTAATATAAACGCCCGATATGCGCGCGTATCCCCGATATCTCCCCCGATATCCGATATGAAAAACCCCCATCCGATACGATTCCGATATCCGATATTGAGAACCTTGATTTTATTTTTGAGATTTTCTGAAAAACTGAATGAAACACAGAAGCCCGCAACTGAGACTGTGGAAACTCACTAGTTAAAATAAAAACTGTGGGAGTTAAAGTATCACAAATTCAAGCAAACTGTGTTTTTCCGTGCACAATAAATTTACATCTCACAAGCTAATAAAAGTCTAAATAATAAGCACTAAATATCAGACGAGATTTGAATTCTAATGTGGTCTAAAATCAGAGATTGAGAGATTCCAGAAAGACATTGGCTTACCAGCACTACACCAGTATCTCCTCTTGCATCTAAATCCGACACTGTGCGCTTCTTTGACTTCTTCTTGCTCATACCATCAGTTCCTATGTTGTCATTCTCCTGTCCTTCATCACCATCTAATAACAAGACAAGAAAATGCTAGTATCATGTGAATCAACAATTGAATAATTATTTCAGCATTAATATCACTGCCACGCAACAACCCTTGGTTGAACTTCCAACGGAAGATTTTTATTGCTAAAAAATGTTCCTTTTTTTCCAAAGAATAACAGAAAGCTTGCAATTTTGAGGGGAAAAAACACCTGTCTTATTCTTCTTCTTTTTCTTCTTCGAGCTTTTAAGCTGTTCTTCTCCTTCGGCAATAATAAAGGGGGAAGAAAAAATGGCAACTTTGAGAAATACAAACAAATGAGAAGATTTCTACATGTAAATATTAAATTATAACGGAAATTGTAAACAGAAAAGAAATTGACATTGAACAAAATGATAATTGTAAACGCTAACCTACTACGCTCTCGGGCGGTGCCGTAGTCTTCTTCATCTCCTCCGTCGTCATAACGAGAAGACTGCTAGGGTTTTAGGGTTTCACTTGTTGGCTCGTGAGTCTAAACTTATTATGGGTGACGAACGAATCGAGTTTTGTTTGAATTCAAAACCCGCACTCTGTGGCATATTTATCAACCTGACTGAAAAGAGTTTTCTCTTGTGATTTATACAAAAACTTTGTCCATTCGTCTTTGGGCTGTTTGGTTGTAAGGAAGTGGGCAGAAGTAAGGAAATATGGAAGTATAATTGCTCACTTCCCTATCTACCCAAACACTAGAAGAAAAAAAAACTCTTTTCTTTTACAGAACCATTCCCTTACTTCCAGAGTGCTACAGTTAATTTTGTGATCATGTAAATCTCATTTGTAATAAATTGTAGCACAAAACAGTTAATTTTTTGACCATGTAAATCTCACTTGCATTCTAATTACAGTCTATTTTTTATTTTTCATAATTAATTTTTATTTTAATATTATTTTATGGTCAACTTTGTGGTCAACTTTTCCACTTCCACTTTCACGTTACCATCCAAACACCGAAAAATACAAAATATTTTCCAAACCACACTTCCCAACATCATCCAAACACCGAAAAGCTTACTAACCAATTCCCAAGATCTAGCGTGTTTGGATGCAAGGAAGTAGGCGGAAGTAAGGAACTGGTGAAGTATAATTGCTCATTTTCCTATCTATCCAAACACCGGAAAAGGAAAATAAGAAACTCCCTTTTCCCTTTTTCATCTCTCTTTTACACAAATTTCCTCACTTACAGAGTGCTACAGTTAATTTTGTGATCATGTAAATCTCATTTATAATAAGTTGTAGCATAAAACAGTTAATTTTTTGGTCATGTAAATCTCACTTGCATTCTAATTCTAATCTATTTTTTAATTAATTTTTATTTTAATATTATTTTGCGGTCAACTTTGTGATCAACTTTTCCACTTCCACTTTTCATTACCATCCAAACACCGGAAAAGACAAAACATTTTTCAAACCACACTTCCCAACAACATCCAAACACCAAAAAACTTACTAACCAATTCCCAAGTTCCAAAGGGAACTAATAGGGTTCGGTTCATGTGTGTGAGCCACACACACATACAATAAGAGGACCAATCACGCGTTGACACGTGTATTGATCCTCTTATAATATGTTAAGTGTGTGGGCCTCACATACATATTATAATATATTATAAGAGGATCAATACACGTGTCAACGCGTGATTGGTCCTCTTATTGTATGTGTGTGTGGCTCACACACATGAACCGAACCCGAACTAATACCACTTCCTCACTTCCTTACTTCCTCACTTCCACCCTTAACCAAACAGGATTATTACTACTTCCTCAATTCCTCACTTCCTCACTTCCACCCTTAACCAAACAAGCCCTTTATTCGCGTGAGAGAGAGAAGCGTCAAATTTCTTTTTTTCTTCATCTCTCAGCTTTCCCTCTTTCTGCCTCCTCTTTCTTACTCTCGCTCTCCTCAGTGTTCTGTCGATTTTCCATCGATAACTACAGTATATTAATCAAAACTTATTGAATGGAGATTTTCTCTCATCACTAATATAGAAATTTTATCTGCCCGTCTTTATCCGAGAGAGACTGTAATGTTAATTCTCTTCTTTTTCCCTCTCTCTCTCAGCTCCTCTCCTTTCCTTCTCTGTCCTCCTAGTTAGAACGGTATGCTAAATAATTATAATAATATCAGTAGACCATAAACAAAACCCGAACTCGAACCCGGCGCATTTGCCTTCTAAAACTTACATTTTTTATTTTTTTAATTTTTTCCCTCACTTTCCCTCTTTCTTAGCTTCCTAAGGCAAAAACCCTCGCCCCCTAAAGTTACGCGATCTCTCTCTCGCTCGCTCGATCGTTATTGAAGTTTGAATTGATTTTAGTAAGTATTTGAAATGATATTATTGTACTCAAGTAATTCATTGTGTTTGTTTTTCTTTTTTGGGGTTCAGATTTAACTTAAAAGCTTCGATTTTTGCAGCCATGGTGGGATGGCAGAGGTGCGTGCGATCTGTTCTTTGCCACTCGGCTTCTGCTGCTTCCAATCAACCAAATCGTGCAGCTCCATGCAGAACATTTGCATCTTCATCTCAACTTCCGGGTATGATCTGACCATAATTTATATTTCTCACACTAAGTGTTGGCTTCGAGTTTGATGAGATCTCATGTATCAAGTTTTGATGGTCATCAGAAAATGGTTACTAATTTGCTTTCCCATTTTTCTGTCTGTATGTTGAAGTTATTCCTAGATAAATGCATATTCGTGTTGCCGGGACATTAGGATTGTTTTGTAGAGCATTCTGTGCTGGGATTTGGTTAAAATGTTAGTGAAACATCTCTTTTTCTGTTGCAGGTGGTTAATTGGCCGGCCCGAGGAGGGTGTACGATCTTTCTTCTAAAAGAATCTCCGGGCCTTTCCATCAGTATCTACGACACTCGGTAAACATATTTTCATGTTCTTCATGGTTTTAGATAAATAGTTAGAGGAAAAGAGATAGTGTGTGTTATCACAACTTAAATTTGTGATGCTGGTATGAATTTTAGGAAGAAGATCCCAGATATTTTTTTAGCTAGTTTTATTTGTAAGCTGCATTGTGAAATAATGGGCAATCTGTTGATACATTTCTATGGATGTTCTTTCCTATTAGAATAGACTTTGGATTAGGCCTGAACCATACATTTAGGGAGCAATAGAAATAGTATGCCACATGGTTGCTCATCATTATTTTATCATCATGTATAAGTATGCTATTATTTTCTTCGTTATGCATTTATATGGTATTATCCAAAAGATATACATGTTTCTTTTTGTTACAGACTTCTTTTATTAATACCTGCCCACTTGTTTACCTCACCTGTTACATTTTCTATTTTGCATACTGTTTCAAAATATGAAGGGCTTGTCTTGTGCCATTGCAGGGATTTTTCAGTTCTGAGAGGATTCTACATCCCGTTTGAAGTTTTAAACATATTAAGAGTAATGCTTTGAACATATAAATTGTAATGCTTCAGAATCACATTTTGGAATGTAGGTTCCCAACTAATTTCATCTTTATAAGAGATTGGACTTGAAGATGAATAAGTTGTCAGTGCAGCTTGTTAGGGGGGCAATTGAACTAAATTTAGTAGGGTGATACTAAAACTATCACTCCCTTCGAGCTTTATGGGATACTTGGTTCTAGTTATGTGAGGGTTGATTTTTCAATATAATGAGTTAACTGGTAAACATATATGTCAATAGAAATTGTGTTTCTTTTATAGTTTGATTAATAAAAGTGCTGGATTTTGTCAAGCTCACAAGGTTGGTTACTTTGACCAGCCAATTGTTCAAGATATCTCAACCAAGGTTCTAAATATTAGATATCGGGATCGTATTGGATTGGGGTTTTTTCATATCGGATATAGGATATCGGGGATACACGCGCATATCGGGCGTTCATATTAGGCACTATATATAATAAATATTGATAACTAAAAGTTAGTTTAGAGTCATAGATATCACCTACCTAATAAAAATGATGTCATATGCTTGCAAAGACAGTAAAAGATAATGTACATTTGCACGCAGATGTGCAATAATAAGTTATTTCATATCGAGCTATATATCGGGCAATTATCGGCCAATATCGTTCATATTAGGCACTATATATAATGAAATATTGATAACTAAAAGTTAGTTTAGAGTCATAGATATCACCTACCTAATAAAATGATGTCATATGCTTGCAAAGACAGTAAAAGATAATGTACATTTGCACGCAGATGTGCAATAAATAAGTTATTTCATATCGAGCTATATATCGGGCAATTATCGGCCAATATCGAGCGATTTATCAGCCGATATTTTCAAATATGAGCTATTTTTTGCTGCAAACGATATGGCGAATGATTTCTCATATCATATCAGCAGCAGACAAAAAAGAAGATATCGGACGATATCTCAGCCGACTCGGCCGATACTTAAAACAGGATCTAAACTTGCTTAATGAAGAGCTGAATTATGCAGTCTCTGCCAAATGTTGCCTATTATCATATCATAAGATGGGTCTATGTGTTTGAGTATGGTCTTATGGTTTTGTATGATTACTATAGCTCGCTCATGGGTTCTGGGGAAATAATAAAGTATAGGACAAATGTGTGTGGCCTTATGGTTTTGTCTGATTACTTGCAGCTTACTTCCTTATGGTAATGGAAGTTGTATAGAACAAATGTTTTCCTTGACAAATTATTTTCTGCACTTTCAGTAATACAGGCAATAGATGGCTTTTGTATGGCAGTTCCTTGCATTTTCTCATGGCCAGTCTAGCTGAAGTTCCTATGGTGCATGCTAATTTGTTGCAAACATTATTTATATGCTTCTTAATGTTATTAACAATTAATAGTGTGAAAGACAATATTATGGGTATGTTTGTGATAATATTGGAACCAATAATTGATGGGAATCGGATAGCTTAGATTTACTAGTATTATTTAGATTTAAAATTTAGATTTGAAGAAGATTTGATTTGATTTGGCATGATTTAAAATTTTTCATTTAATTTAAATTTGGATAAATTTTTTTTAAATTGAGTAGTTTAATTTGGATTAGATTTGAGTAGATTTGATCCAATCAATAATTACACTTAAGATGCACGTTTTGTAGGCTATATATAGCCATGTATTAAATTTCTGAAGGAATAATATTTGAATTAAAATTATTTCTCAATGAAAATCCGTGTTTGAATAAATCTTTGAATTAATCTTATGAAGTAATCGAACCAAGCGATAAAACCAAAGCCTGAGTTGTGATCCGTGGTCATACTCAACCCTCAAAATCCCTGTTCTTCTCCAATTTCACAAAATCTCCACCACAAACCCTAAATCCCCCTTCATCCCAAATCAATTGGTATCAGGGCCGAATTTCCTATTTTTTTCTTCCAAAAAAATTCACTCCAAAAAAGAGTTGCTGTTTTGTGAACAGTAAATTTACTGTTCATGAACAGTAATTTTACTGTTCCATGAACAGTAATTTTACTGTTCACAGTTACTGTTCACTGCAGAGCGCAGTCGTAGTCCGGAGTCCGTTTCAGGCCCGTTCGGAGTCCAATTCGAGTTCCGTCTGAAGCGTTAGATGCATGACTGAGTCCTGAAGTTACGGAAAGATTTCACAGCAGTTGAAAATTAGATCTGACCTCTAAAAGTTTTTGTTGGTTCCAGTATCATTTTTGCAGTAGAAAATTGGCATTTCAGATTCCGTTTTCAGTCCAGTCAAGTTCAAGCCGTTGAGATTTTTGGATAATTTTTGAACTTTGTTCTGAAAGTTTATTCATAAAATTTTATTTTTGTAGAAAATATATAAATACTGAAGCTGTGAAGCTGATGATAAGTGGAAGGGATATGCATGCGGCTCTCCCATGTTTCGGGTTCTGATGATCAGCATGAGTATGAGAAATGAGAAAGCAATCTGAAAGATTTCTTCAGTTATTTTATTCTAATATCTGAATAGAAGTGTCACTATACCCAAAGAAGCTTGTTGGAAAAGCTTATTGTTGAAGGAACGACAGCCATATCGACCATCGATGTTGGTTTACTTTAAAAATCTTCTTCGTGTTTTGTATTCTCCACGCCTTCTGTATTCATCTGAGGAAGATTACAGAGCCAGAAGTTATTGATGAGCCAGATCCAGAGTCTCCAGTCCTTGTCGAGTTTGATGTTCTTGAGGAGTCAGGACCAGAAGTTATTGCTAAGTTAGAGCGCGTGCCAGAGCCAGAGGCAGAGTCAGAAGTGAAAAAAACTAGACAAAGAAGTGAAGAGCTTCTTGGGATTGGGACCCTTAATATTTCCAGCAGAGTTTACCATAGAGTTATTGCCATTTTTTTCAGCTATGAGGATTCCAGTGACTTTGAGATCGCCTGACTTGTATGATCCTTTGCACATATTTCTACATGAGACAGAGTCACAGGGGATCGGCTATTCAGGGTTTGAAGTACAGTTGATTCGATACTCACCGAGGAAGATGCGCTTTCGTCTACTACCTATGCATTGATTGAATTGTCATCCTTTAAAGCAGTTTTATCATGGAAGCCAGTTTCATCTTCACCACCTTGGTGCAGTCATGACGCATCGGAGAGGATTCCCGACCACCAAACCTTGGCCTGATTTAGGATGGGTGATGTAATTTGATCTGGTTGTGCTTACCTTCTAACTACCACTACCTTCATCGGGAATGAATGTTTTCAAGTCGGGGAGAATGATGAGAGAAATAAACGGTTTAGATTTAGTAAATTTGAGATTTTTATTTAAATTAGATTTGAATAAATGTGGTTGAGATTTAGAAGTTATTGAATTTAAATATGGTTAAATTTGATTAGATTTAGTGAGATTTGATTTTATAAATAATTGCATGTATAATGCACGTGTTGTAGGCTATATATAGCCATATAGTAATCTTTGACAAATTATTAAATGCTTTTGAATAAAAAATGAGGCTATTTGCTTTGGGTATTGAATTTTATCCCCATGGATTGAATCATAGCGGTGAAACCAAGATTCGGGTTGTGATCCGCAATCATATCTTTCCTTTCTTCTCTTATTCTTCACTAATTTCACAGAAATACCCATTGCCCCTACCTCATCATTGTTGTCGCATCACATCGCTGCCTCAATTCAATGCGTCCAGTCTCCACCAAGTTCTCGTTAGTCGCTGAGATCTCCACGTCGTCATGCTGATGAAGACTGTCTCGTCCTCACTCCGATCTTCTCTGCCTTTCCCCTTCATCTTCACGTTCTCAAAGAAATGTTTTGTCGTCTCCATCTTACCTGTTACTTACCATTGTATTCATCAGAGATGAATATTTTAAGCCAGGAAGAATGATGAGACTCGGATGGCTCAGATTTACTAGTATTTATTTAGATTTAGAATTTAGATTTGAATTTAGATTTGATTTGGCATGTGTAGATTTTTATTTAATTAAATTTGGAAATTTTGTTAAGATTTAGGAGTTAATTTAAGTTAAATTTAGTAGATTTTGATACTATCAATATTACATGTGCGTTGCACGTTTTGTAGGCTATATATAGCCATGTATTAAATTTCTGAATGAATTATGATTTGAATTAAAATTTATTCTCAATAAAAAATTTGTGTTGTTTGAATTAATCTCATAGATTAATCGAACCAGGCGATGAAGCTGAGGCCCAGGTTGCGATCCGTTTTCATTCTCAACCCCCAAAATCCCATTCTTCTCCAATTTCACAAAATTCCTACCACAACCCTAAATTCCCCTCCGTCCCACTCAATAATATACTGGTTTGTGCTGTTGAATAGCTAATTGTGAAAACAGTTCCATGTGTAGAATACAACTACTTTGCAGATTGTGGAGAGATACTATGTATAGTGTATTGGTTTAGTTTCATATTGCCCGTGAGACTAGAAGTACCGTGTATTGACTATTATATAAGACAGAAGGCTTAGATCTCAACTCTCTCTCTCTCTCTCTCATCTCTGATATTAACTTAACATGGCATAAGAGTTACTCAAAAATCCCTCTAATCCCACAACCCTAATCCTAATTCTCCAAAAAAATATTATTGTACAAAATTCGGCGGAAAATCCACAAAAATCACTAGCAACACTACTATTCATCATCTTCTTCAAGCCTACCCTAATTCTCCCATCTTCCATCAGCTTCTTCTTCCTCCTTTTTACAGGCTCCATCGTTGCCCGCCCCTTCATCTCCTCCACCTCCATCGCCTGCCACAACTTCGTCGGTTCCTCCTATAGCTTTCTCCTCTCCATCAACTCCGCCATGACCTCCACGCCTATGACGTCACCCTAATCTCTTCGTCAAACTCACTCGCCAATGCCATCGCTCGCTCTCGCCGACTACGCTGCCATCTGCTTCCAATGTCGTCGTCTTCGCTAGTAGCATCCCTCCTCGCCTTCGTCATCGTCGCCTTATCGTCTTCCTGATCTTCTCCAGATCTTGAGATCGTCGTCGTGGTCACCATC